>PVHY01005715.1:42500-80685 GCA_004024945.1 Uropsilus gracilis | reverse complement strand
GAGGGGGGGGAGGCAAACCCTTGAGATTACAAAGTTGTGAAATTTATATATAAATAAAGAAAAAAAATATTATGGTTTCCTGTCTTACATGCAAGTCTTTTATCCATTTTGAGTTGATTTTTGTACATGGTGTGAGGTTGATAAACATTTTAAAAGAATATTGTTCCCTGTATGTATAAGCATTAATCAATTGGAGCAGCATTTAAATAAAATAATTAATGCCTGCTGTTTTTGTTAATGATCTAAAGTTGTTATTTCTTAGGTGTCTAATGCTTTTGTGGCTTTTTATCTTATTTTATCTTCACAAAAAATTTCATGGCTGTGTTACAAAACATAAACTATATTTTTTCTTCCTTGAGCAAATGAAGACACCGAAGTCTAAAACTTAAGTGACATGTTTACACAGATCAGCTCTCAACTTGGACTCAAATTCTTGCTGATACCTTGTCTTCTCTCTTTTGTGTTTCCTTACACCATAATGTCATCTAGTAGGATTGAGAAGTTTTGTCTGTCAGCTTTTATCATGGATCTTATATTTCCCATATAGTAACTACATCAAACAAGGGCAAAGGAAATTCATTAATACATGGTCATTAGTCAAACAGATACACTATTGCTATCTTTGTCAATGAAAATTTGATTTCAATTATGTCAGTTTATATTTCTTACCCCAGAATCACAAATGTAAATCCTTTACATTTAAAAATATAAGGAGTCTGAGTTGAAAATGTGGTGAAGATTTTTAATTTTCATTTTGTTTTATTTTGTCTTATACTAGCCTAATAATATTTATATATATATATATACTTTACAGTTGCCCTCAAAATATAAAGAAATACTTTTCTAAAAAAAAAGATAATGCAATTCACTGCATAAATACGGGCATAACTCATTTATAATATTATCAAATCACAAATACACAGGCATGCATGACATTCTATGTAAGATACTCTTTTAAATGTTTTGCATTTGATTGTTAAAATTAACATATACTTCAGCGATGTTGAGTCTAGTCAGGCAGTTGTAGATTCAAATACATTGTCTGATGCCTCACTGCACTTTATTTTCTAGCCCTACAAATATGGTTAATGTCTGTCTGCTTCTCTGTCTTAGCATCTATCCATCCAACTATCCTATCTATGTATCTATGTATCTATTTATATAATCTAGCTGTGTCTATTTATGTCTGTCTATTGATCTGTTTAAATATTCAAATGAGGTTTTACCCAAATATTGTTTTCCCTCTTCAAAGTCCATGATTATATCCTACTCTATTTTGCTTTATTTATCAATATATACATACATATATATATTTTTAATTTTGGTTCCTTGATTTGAATAGTCTTTGGGAAGAAAGGAGGAGAAGGTTGTTTTGTGGTCAAAAAAAATGAGGAAAGAGATCCAATTCTGTTTCTTGTGTTACCTATAAACAGTATGGATTTTTACTTCTCTCTCCTCAAACCATGCTTCAAAGTCATTGTCCATCTAAAAAGCACTCCTAATCTCAAAGCACAAGACTTGACATAATGAGCACCGATAGGTGATAACTTCAAGTGACTATAGGTTAATGAGTGAAGGATGAATGGATGGATGGAGAATGATCTCAAATTTTTCCATATCTTATTCATCTTAATATATGAATATGACTCATTTCCAATCGTTTTAGTTCACTTGATAATTGTCCTTATCTGCTGGTAATGATATTTACCTCCTACAAAATGATCTTCATATATTTCTGAGACCCATTTGGAATTTCTCACATGTATTTAGAATCAGGTTGTACATTCTTTGGCCAAGTGCTGTATTCACTTCCATAGGCATGTCCATAGTTCACATCTACATGAAGGCTCTGGGAAGCAGGAGTATTGTTAACTCCCTCTGCTGGTCCACTAGGTTCCTGAGTCTCTGCCATCACTGTGCTAGGTAGAGTAACTGCCCACCGAGAGCCACCCGAGATTCCTTAAGGAGGATGTTCGCAGGATTTCTCACCCAAGTAAGCTGTACAGGCAGTTCCCATGCTCCCAGCACAAAGTTAGATAAGGTTGGAGGATGGATGTATGACTTTCTCCCTTGCATTACTTTAAGTGTTTTCTACAGGAATACAGAGTGTTTTCTAATAGCTTAGAGAATTTAACAAAGCAGATCATTTTGTTTTTCTCTCACCCAGCAGACAGATCTGAGTAAACAAACATACAACTTTTTCTTAAAGTGATATGTTTTCTAAAAATAAAGGCATATCTAGGTCCCCCTTCAAAATGTTCCTCAATTCTCAACACAAACAGCCTTCTTTTGAGCCATCTCATGAGTTGTCCTGAAAAGCTTAGCTATATCTGATTTGCTAGTACACACAAATCTGTTCCTTCTTCTGCAGCTGTCATACCCATCCCTTATGCCAAGAATGCTGCTTTCCAGTTTTCATACAAAGTAGGCTACTCACCTGCTGTCCAACACCTAGGGAAAGCTAAATATATGTCAAACTCAAGATGAAGTCCTCCTTTTATGAAATACCAAAGATATCATGACGTAACACTAGGGAGATAGAGAAATTAATTCTCCCAATTTTTGAGTGCTCAGGGCACATTAGCAGACTGGTCAGTCAAACAGAATTTCAGTCATTCAGTCTTGATGCAGAATTTTATACATACATACATACATACATATATATATATACACACACATATATAATAGATACTTATATACATATAATTATATATATATATATAAAACGTTGTTTTCTACCCCAAGGTTCTACCATCACCTTGCTACCCATGAACCATCTTTATTTTTTGTAACCTCCCCCTGCTCTGATATAACACCCATACCCTCTACTGCTCTAAGCTTCAATTCTTTTGGCAGTTTTAAATTAATCTTGTCCTTTTGTTTTCCCTGTATTCTTGTATAAGTGAGACTATTCCGTAAGAATTAATTCTTTTTGAGGAATCCTCAGTCTGTTCATAAGATCTCCAATTCACTTAACATTAACTGATTGTGTTTGTCATATCTAAAATATACCTTCATAGCAACATCTGAACTAGCACTAAAAAACAAGTGAACATCCTAGCCTAGTCAAGTTGACACATAAAATTAACTCTCACAGATATATTACTTTGTTTGAAACTTATTTGAAACTTGTCATTCTTTAGACATTGAGGGCTTGTTTAGAGGTTCTAACAGGGAAGCACAGCTGCTTGTATACCTTCAACCAAAGAACCATCCATCTCTATTTGGAGAAGGCCTTCTTCTTTGACCAAGTATGCACCTTTGGGAAGAATGCACATGGAGTGATGAGGGAAGAAGGGGACACCCACCTAGCTGGCCACATCAGCCAAATCAACCCTGGCCATCAGTGGGCTGACAGATGTTGCGACTAGATCACCTTTACATCCTGATACTTGTCATTCTTTGGAAATGATTTAAGTATGTGCAATTCAGTAAAAATCTAATAATGGATCAAAATCTTCTACTTGAGCCATTGATTTCTTCATCAGCTTCTTAGTATGTGATAGATATCCAAGATGCATTGTATTTCCACAAGTTGATATAGAAATGACTAATAGAATTCTTACTTACATTCATATTATAATTTAAGTTCTGGAAATTTTACATACTCATTTCATATATGGAGGGAAAAAATGGGTGCATATCATTCCAAACTAAATGACCAGGAAATTAAGTACATGATCTTCTCCAGGTCTCCATGACTATTAGAGCAATATCCAAGAAGTAGAAACTCTTTTATACAATAATGTGAAGCTTAGTTTTCTTAGAAAAATAAACTTGCTACAGAGAGTTTGCGGTAAGTTAGCAGCATCCAACACAAGCTTTTGTTTTTGATTTTTATTTATTTATTTATTTTACAAATGATGGCATCAAGAACTAGTGAGGACAAGTTATTTGCCTAAGTTCTTGCAGATAACCTGTAGTCAGGTCAGGACTGACTAGATCAAGATTTTGCTATAACCACACTATTATTTTGGTCCATTGCCTTCATCACTACAAACTTAGCAGCCTGGCACCTGAATCTGATTTACCTCCAAATCATCTTCCTAGAATTGTTTCCTGTATCATTGCATGGTCTAAGCTGTGCTATTTAAGTCATGCCTTTCTCTCCAAGATGTCACTGATTGACTCTACATTGCCTTTCTAAAACTTTCCCTGCCAAATATCTTCACTATCTCTCTCTCCTTTATTTCCTGTCCACCAGAATATAAAAGTATTTTCTCTTGGCTAGAAGAAATGCTCTTTTGGGAAATATTTTTTTAAATGTTGCCATGTTTAATTGTATAAACATCTAACTAGTCTTTATAGCAAAATAAAACCATTATTAACATATAAAGATGCTTAGCATAAAATATTTCATTGTACTTATTATTTATTGAGAGCCTGATAAAAACAGGTGTTATGTGCTATAACTGGGAAATGTTGGATCATTAACAATTAATTCGAAAATGGGGACTCTCCATTTAGATATAGGCTACTTCAATAAGCAGACATTTCCTAAAGGAAAAAATACATAAATGCAGGCATTGCAGTAAAAAAATAATAGACATTACTGAATATAAAATTTGTAAGTTTTTAAAATTAAGTTTCTCAGTATTGATGCAGTTGGATTAAATTTGTTCATATGATACTGGTGTAGTTGAAATTTCCCCTTTCTATGAAAACATGTGCCACTGTGTTCTGGGTGGTCTATATTTTTCCTTGTAGTTGTGCTCTCTACTCATCTCTACCTTTGCCTCTGGATTCTCTTTTGGTTCTGCTCATGAATGTCACATAGGGAGATGAGTAGTTAGTGGGTGAGATGATATATTCTTCCAGCTGTGTGCCTGCAAACTGTACTCCTCTTCTGGAGGGAAGATTGTTCCTGTAGGACAGTTCTCTATCAAATGGGTATGTGAATGCCAAGCTGAATTGAAGTGACTTAACCTGTTTCTAGCAACCAGGTGCATTACCACTCTAGAATCTTCTACCAAATCCCATAGATGTTCGCTTCCAATAATCTCTTCTTTGATAATTTCTTTTGAGAGTATTATCTGTTTTCTTGTCAGGACCCCAAAGTCTTCCTCTTTGACTTTGAAATTCTACCTCTAAGATTTTATGTTAAGGAAATAGTAATTTACAGGATATCTATGTTAAATAATAGTGGAAAAAATGATTCTAGTGAAACACAAAAGATGATCTCATTCAAACTAAAGGAAATTGAAAATTCCTATTGGAAGAGGCATTGGATTTGCATCTTGCAAACATCTTTTTGAAAGAGAAATGCATGCATGTTATCACCCAAAAGATATATCTTGTTTCTTAAAGACAGAGGCTTATTGATTTTCATATCTCCTTCTGCTACTCCACAGGTATCTGAGATCAAGTGTTCAACAGAAGGCTAGGTTGGAATAAGCACAAAATTATTATGTAAGAATTGATGATGGGTTTTCATTAATAAACCATTCTCAGGTAACAGTTTCCAAAGCTGGTGGTGACAGGGAATGAATTAAGAGGAGCCCAATTTGTGAAATAATTCTAGTCTGATCCTAGGAACCTCCAACTTGAGAGCACCTATCACTGCTTTCTCGTGGACCTAGAGGGTATTTAATTTGGATCCTACACTGATCAAAACTGATCTCTTTGAGCTTAAATTTTATTATCTGCATATTTAAAATAACACTTGTTTCACAGAGTTATGGGGATACCCAAAATAGGTGATAAAAATATATATCCATACATATATACATATGTATGTACGTACATGCATACATATATAATGATATACACACAAGTATATAGTATTTTACAGCACCTGCCAAATAGCCAAATAGCCGATGCTATGATTGTTATTAGTTTTTATTTTATTTTTTATTATTGTTATTATTAGTTATAGCCAATGCTATGACTTATTATTATTGAATTAATATCATCTTTCATTATCCTATTTCATAAGTATCAGTGATTCATTCTTCTGTCACAGGTAGTGAAGACACTTAGAATTGTTCTCATTAAATCTCATTACTTCTGTTTAACAAAATGCCACAGGAGTGTTGTCTTCAATATCTTAACTGGGTCCTAAGGTTATTAAAGAATATGATAGTAGCAAATATCTATTGATGCCTGGGAAGAACAAAACTCCAGTTATGCCAGAAATATTTAATTATATGGTTAAAGTTTGTTTTGATATCTCAACTCTCTATCATTGTACTGTGAGTTGAAAAGCATTTAGAAAAATCAGAAGTCATTTACTTAATCCCTACTTCTATGTTTCTTCTTATCAAGAAGGAAGACAGAGGTATAACTGAGATGTGTGATATATAAAGATAAATATATGTGTATGTACATGTGTTCATGTGTATATATGTATACACATATGGAGAAAGAGAATTCGAGTGCAGATTGCTCTAGGGTTATATTATAAAAGTAACCAAGAAAAACAATCTTGGGTTCAATATACTATCATGTATTGCAAATCAAATATTAGAGATGCATAGGAAGCCAGATTGGCAGACAGGTGGCTAAGAATGCTGTCAACCTAAGGAGTTTTACATAGAAACCTTGTTCTAACCAGCCAAAGAGGAAAATGAAGAGGCATCATCCCTCATTATCACAACTGACAGTAATGGTTCTTTCTTTCCAAATGGGTGACTGACAGCTCCCAGTATGCCCAGTCCTCCCACCACCTACAACCTGCTGCTTCCCTGATGGAGAAGCCAGATCTTCTTTCCTCGTTGTCAATTCTGTCTATAGTGAAGTCTTGACTCAACAACCATCAAGCATGGCCCAAGTATTAGGAGTCCTAAGGGGAGGACTTGGAGAAGAGGCACCCTTACTCTCAAAATTTTTAAAGTCATACACAGGATGGTAAACAAGTGCTTGTGAGGGAAATGTGTGTGTGTGTGTTTTAAGGCAATAGTCTAGAGTATAAACTATGCACATTTTGAGAAGAATCAGGAGATGTTCCATGTGTAATACAAACTTTGAATATGGTTTTAATGAAAGGTAAGAATGTGATTTTCTTTGATGAGGTAGCAAATATTGTAACTACCAATAGAAAATGTACTTAGATGTAGCTTGGGTGAGGTAGTGAGGTTTTATTTATGAATTTTTATGAGGCAAAATGATTCCTCACTAAAAATTAGTCTGATGGTGTAGAACTGGGTGTTGGTGACCCTTAATTGCCCCCTTGGCCAAGAAAAAGTAAGGTTAAGAGTTTCCAGGAGGAGAAGTATAACCATGTTTTAGGCTAAAAGAGAGAAACGTCTGTTTTTATTAATTAGAAGGTCAGAATCTGATTTTTCTGGACTCAAAAGGGTGAGCAAGCAGTCGTGAAGTCAGGGCTCCACAGTGGCAGAGATGAATGCAACCTGACATTCCATGCACGTTCCAGCAGAGCTCACTGCTTTGCAGCTTCTGTGGAAACCTCTCCACCTCTCAGGTCTGCCACAGAAGATGTGTTCTCACTGAACCCTAACATAGCAGTGGATCCCAAGTTGGAATACCTAACAACAGGAGAAGCAGCTACAGCTATGTTGATTGTTTCATCATTTGAAAACACCCAGGTGATAATGCTCAGAGAGTGGATAGTCAGAGAAGAGTTGTATGCATGTGTGTAAGTGTGTGTGTGTGTGAGAGAGAGGGGGGGGGGAGAGGGAGGGAGAAAGAAAGAAATAGTACCAGGAGGCTATCAGGAAAAGAACTATACCACATACCTTCTATAATAAAAAGACAAGAACTACTTATTAATTTTCTAATGGGAGAAACCAATAAGAAGATATAAATTCCTCAGTTTACACCAGAGTTAAAAGAAAATCATTGCCTCCTTATCGGTTCATTTTGTAAATTGAGATCAATGAAATTCTCTGAACAACAGCATGAAATCAATTGTAGAATAGTATATAATTCATGGCCGATATTGTAAATTATGGTTTGGCTGACATTAATCGGTGAGGTTTTCATGCCCTGGGATGCATTTTCTTGTACTGTGTCTCTGGATTATGCCAGTGGATCCATTTCTAACACATATTAGCGTGATCTGTTTGTCCCTGTCCACAACTCCCGTGTTTGATCTTATGCAAATTATACAATCAAACAAATGGAAACAAGCCGTTTGTTGCTAAGGGGCCCTGGCAGGCAGCAGCCTCATGTTTTCAGGGGCCCCCTCCTCCTCCATTTACACAGATTTGTGTCCCTACTTGCAATGTTTGAACTCATTGATCCACAGCATTACCCTCAATGGGCTTGACCACCTCCCAAAGAGCATATCACTAGCCAGTTGCAGCTAAGCTCCCAAGGAGTTCATCTATGTTCCTCTTTGCTTTAAATTTCAAATTGGTGACTCTGTTTACACTTTTGTCCTGGAACTCTCTCTGCTTTGTGATTAAGTCTCTGCCCCTCTTGTTCTGATTGTTCCTTTTGCACAAGGCTACTTTACCCCACCTGAGGTCTCCATTTCTTTTCTCTCATTTTCTTTTAGCCTTTGCTCACCATCTCTTTCCATGTCAACAATGATTTTCAAGTCTGCTCACCTATGCCATGTCTTCTCCCAATTCTGGTGTCGGGCTTCCTCCCCTTCCTTCTTTCATGCCTCATTATTCATAGGAGACACTGACACTGCATCTTCTTATGGAAATATATCGAAAATAATCTTCAGGGTGGAAAGTAGAAGCATAAAAATGACTAACATGAAAAAAATCTATTTAATCAGCTTAGCTTTCTTTATATTATTGAGTTTATGGTTTTCAAATTTCCAGAATCAAAAGAAAATTCTCAATTCCCACAACAGCAAAGGTTGGCAATTAGCCTTCACAAACCAGAAACATGGCTTAACAAATTATTTTTTGGTTGAATTACCTTTTATTGGGAAAATGATTAATTTTTCATATGTTTGAACATCTTGGCATTCATTGTAAACATGGATGTGATGCCAGCTAAGCATGGAACATTTATAAATCTCAGTTGATAAGTCAACATAGATCTAACTCTCTATTTATGGATTTATCTATGTCTTTATTTCTATAGCTTGAGTTAATATCTGATTTTATGCTCTTGAATTTACTAAGAAGTAAGTGAATCACTGTCACACACACCCAAGTCTCTCCTGATGGTATGAATGCTTCCAGGTCTGATACACTTTGTTGGTATATGAAATGTGGACACCAGGCTATTTTCTTCCTTTATGCAAAGAAATTGCTGCTAAAATCACGCCCTCAGAATCAGCAGCTCTCTCTATTATTTTGAATCTATACCTGGGAAACCAAAATACTTTTAGTGATTTCCATGGTCCTTCTTGATTACTTATACCAGGGTTTTTCTTTGACTGAGATCTGTTCCCTCTGTGGGACTCTTAAGCTGAAAACAGAGGTCGGGGTCCCTCTTTGAGAGAGCCTGCATGTTTTTTCTCCTTCCCTCTATCTTTATTCCATCAACCTGGTAAAAAAGAGATGGAGAAGTAAGTAGAGTGATCACTTGCTTTTTTCCTCCTAAACATTATATCTGAATCCCAAGTATATTCTGTTCCCCCAATGACTCTATCCTGAAGACTCTCTTCTTGCTCTTTCTCCTTCCTTACCAGTCACATACTATCTTACAGATGATAAATTATTTATGGATACATTCTACATTGATCAGTAAATTGAACTATGAGGATATTTAGGGAAAATAGATGATGAGATTAATCCAGAGCTAGATAATGGTACAGCAAAGACAGAAGGGAATTGGCAAGGTGAAGAACTCTAGGGACCTAGAGTCTGGCTTTAAAGTGGGTGATCCAAGATCCTGTCAAGGAAATGGCAGATGTTTTAAGACTTTGGAAATGGGAAGGTACTAAGAGTTTGGACACTGTGTAGGGGCAACAGGGTAATGCATTGATGTGACAAATAGCAGAGGAGGGAGGTCACCCGTTTGTGGTTGAACAGGACAGACTTTAGATTAAGACTCTTCGGAATGGTTCCAAAGATGATCAAGCCATGGGTATAACTAGGCAAAATGCTGAATAAATGAAGTAGAGGTGAAGGGCATCACATTTGAGGAAGTTAAAGTGAAGCCAGATTTAAAGATGAGTCATTATTGAAGATATTGGAGCTGCCAAAAAAGGGATTATGATTGAAAATAAAACCAAGCCAATGCTGAAGTCATTGAGGAAAGGAAAAGTTTGGCTTAGATGTTCTAATAGGGCAAGTGTCAACTGGATTTTGAGCATACATATTCTTCAATAATGAATTAATGTTGCTAAATAATTATTATATTTTCTCCATCTATGCACTACATGTAGATCATAGAATTATAAAAATAGCTGTAAGCATCCCCCCAATAACTAAAATTGAAACTAACTGCATGCCTTCTTTCTGTGAAAACCACTGTTTATAATTTGGTTTATCTCTATCTTCTGTGTGTGTGTGTGTGTGTGTACATGTGTGTTTATGAAGCCTTTGTGTTTTAGCAAATGTTTTAGCATTCAGGCAAGCACAACACTGCCTTTTTCTTGCCTTTTAATAGTGAATCTCCATCTTAAAATTATAGACCATCCGTTGGCTTGACACTTGTATTAATTACATTTCTGTAGATTTTTTAGGCATCACTCTGTACTTGATAAAATACTGGAAATTTGTGTTTCTATTCCACTCATTCAACAAATAATTCAAATTAGGCATCACCAGTCCTGAAGATAGTGTGGTAAACTTCATCAAAAAATATCTGCCCTCAAAGAGTTTCCATTCTCCTGGGGCAGATTAAAAAACTCAAGAAATAAATCACAAAACAATTCTGATACGTTTTGAAAATTATGAGAACTAAACCTGGTAATATGAAAGACAGTACTAGGGATGGTCATGAGAATATTGTTAGCTTATCAAGAAGGACATTCAGGAGGAAGTATGTCTGAAGAATGAGAAAATTCAGTAAATTCCAAAGAAGAATAAAATGACTTTCGTAAATGGAACAACTACAGAATACATGCACATTTTCTAGGACAGATCATATAAAAAGGCTTAGATGTAAGAAGATTAAAATCATAGCCAGCGTCACTTTCAACCACAATAATAAAACACTAGATCCATAGCAGGAAGAACTCAGACAATGAGAGAAATGAAAGACTGATACATCACAAAGTATTTGTGAATCACAGGGAGAAGATAAAGAGGACAAGAGAATGCCATATCCAATGCTTTAATGTATTGACATATTATAATATAATCAAGATTGGGTCTGATAGTAAGTTCTGTTCTTTGCATGAAATTTTCTGATGGTAATAATAACTTACTCGCTTGGAAGCATCTGAGGACATTTTGCTCACCTTATTTTTGACTTCCCAGGTTTCATAAATGAAGGCATCCCATTTCTGTCACACAAGCTGAGGTGTTCTAACTTCTCTCATTTGGGTCTAGTGTGATGGACTGCACCAAATTCAATGTGTCATGCAACTTATCCCCTGACCACATTGCTTGGGGGTGCCCCTCAAATGTGTAGCACTGAAACCTATAAAGTTGCCAAGAAACCAAAATTTAATCCAATTGTACGCTTCTTTTAGAAACCTATATATTTACTGTAAAGTTATTTTTGGCCTTTCTTCTAGAAATTTACATGTTTGACCAATTGATTATATTGTGCATGAAAATCAAAGTGTATGTTTCCTAGTTTACTCCTATCAGTACAAAGCAAAATCGATTTGCCTGAATTAGGTTGTATTTTACTAATCA
This sequence comes from Uropsilus gracilis, assembly GCA_004024945.1. Classification (NCBI taxonomy): domain Eukaryota; kingdom Metazoa; phylum Chordata; class Mammalia; order Eulipotyphla; family Talpidae; genus Uropsilus; species Uropsilus gracilis. The sequence continues at coordinate 69,007 of PVHY01005715.1, read as the reverse complement.
CTTAAACATGAAATTGTAATGACTCAAGTTCAATGAGATTGAAAAAATATATGTTACTTAAATTGCATCTAACATTTTAGAAGTGTTTCAGAAAATACTGATTATGTGCAGTAGTATAAGAGTATGAAGGATGTGTCATTTTTGGTAAAGTCAACTTAGCTTTGGTTATAGTCAGAAAAATAATTCTTGAGTGCCTCTAGAAATAAGGTGCTCAGGGTATTTGAGATTCATATTAGTACATTACAGATTAGTTTACTTCAATGTAAGAGCATATAGCATTCATTGGAAGTGTACACAACTATAACGTACTAGAAAATTCCAGGGGAGGGCGATGTTATTAGCTAGAACTATCTCAAACTCCTGGTCATTTTTCATACCTAGTTCATCCTCATGTAGAATATCTCATTCTTTAATATTTTATTCATTTATTCAAAGTGGTAGATTAGTTAAACAAAAGGTCATTAGACTAAGCTATTCTATGCCCTGGCATCCTATATGCAAACCCAAATCTAGACTGTAAATGCTGCAAGGTCATGAAACAGCCAGGTAGATTTTAAGCTCTCATTAGCAATTATTTCCTTACTTTGTTTTAATTCTACAAGTCTCTCCCTACACCCCTGGCAACATCAAATTTTTGTTCTAACATATTCTTAAAATGTGTAATATGCCTCACTTTATCTTTTTAACAAAACAGATATACACAAAACTTACAAAGTGCCAGGTATTGTGCTAGAAATACTGACATTGCAAAAAAATCATTGTGTGTTCAGTCGAATAGATCAAGTAATTATGTAAACAAATCCTTGTAAAGCACTATTGCAAGTGCTACACTTAAAGTGTCCCAGATATCATGGAGAAAGACAGGGAGGTTAACAGCTCCACCTTGTGCCAAGTGTCCAGCCAAATGTGTTAGTAACTTTTTAAGAAAGCATCATGTGTTTTGATCCTGGACAACCTGAAGGTCAAAGAAATCGGTCAGTGGGAATTACAAGTGCAAAACCACCTTGCAAGTTATGAATTTACATTTCCAAAGCAACTCCAGTTGTCTTCAAACATGCTTTAACAAATAATTTAAATGTCTCATTCATTTTTAACAGAGCCTTTGAACTAACTCTAAACTCCAAAAATGATACACTTGTCCATAGACCTTCAAGAAAATGTCAAATTGTTAAAATAAAAAAGTTAAACTAAGGGTTTAACTGACACTTGTCTAGTTAAAAGTTGCATGTTATATTGAAGAGGTGAAATGGCCTATTTTTTATTGCTATTGATTTTTATGACTATTGATTCTCAGTCTGTTTTACTTTGAGTTTGAAGTAGGAATGTAGAAGAGAGAGCTCCTGAATGAAAAGTATGTTGATAAATAAATCGCTTTTGCCCTCCCCTAGATTTGGCAGTATTTATAGTACACCGGTTTCTTCTCAGTGCTTGCAAATATGTGGGATGTGCAAACAGTTCCTTGGCCACACTGAGCACAGCACAGCTAACACCAGAACACGTGGATTCACCAATCCTTACTGTCCTGGATTCCACGACTATCTATGTACAGTAAGTCAAAATGATGTCTCTGGTTCACGTACTGGTTCATGCAGGAATTCCAGTGAGTTCAATCAAGGGAAGGGTTTGTGACATAAAATTAATTTTATTGTGATTAAATGCATAGAACTGATTAGTTCAGTGGTTCTGGGAACCTTTGATTATCAGTTGCCAACTTAATTTCCATTTGTCTTTATGCAATCAGGCTGAACTACATATATATACACATTCTGTGCAAACTTCAATAAAAAACTGACCACTGTGTCTGCCTTGTTTTTTTTTTAATGTGAGACATTATTTGTAATAATATGGAATTAAAGGAACTTTTTGTTTCTTTACAGTTGCAATCAGAAAGGAAAATTTACTTATTTGTGTGTTCAGATTATTTTTGAACATAATGATTCTTGTCCACTACCTAGTACATGAGGTATAAGGTATATTGTAGTATTTAGTTAAAAGATAATAAACCTCCCCTACACCCAATTAATAGTGTCCCCATTCTTCTACCTCAGTCTCAGTTTTGTCATCTATAGAATTTGGACTAAATAAATCATGGTTTTCTTTCAAACTGGAAAGTGTTAATTCATACCCCATTGTTCCATGTCGGAACATTCCTCTTGGCTTTTCCCCATATGCCCTAAGCTCTGCCCACATTACTTACTCTGAAAATATTTCTCACTACCCTAAATACTTCCCAAGTTACCAAATTCTTGTCTAGTCCATAACTGCTCATTCCCAGTGACACATTGCAACTCTCATCTTGAATTCCTTTAATCTTCCGGGGAAAAAAAAAAGCCTATCATTTCCCATCCACCTATCCAATATAAAAGCTTGTGTATTTCCTGAGTATATGTATAACTTCTTTCAAGAAGTTTTAGTCAAAGATTTCAGCCCTTTCAATTCTCAGCTTCCCTGATTCTTCAGCTGATTATTAACTCTATGATATATCCCTAGACTTTTCAGAATAGTTATTTATTCCCCCACCTCCCATTTCTCATACATTTTTAGATGTTCTCCCAATTTTTCTTCTATGACTTAGGTTATTATCAACTAGTTAATTAAAATTATAAGTAACCAGAAGATAGGCAATATGCCATTTTCTTTGTATTCCTAAAATAGGTATTTAATAATTACTGTTTTTTTTTCAATTTTATCATTTTGAGTTTTAAATATAGCATTTACTATGGCCTAAATTCAAATTCTTGTGTGTCTTTTTAAAAATTCTGTTCAGGTTTTTTTTTTTTTTTAATCAGGTTTGACTTTAATGAATAATGATAATAATGCTATATTTTTTCCATACCAGATGGAAACCACCAAGAAAAGTAAATGGAATTCTGGAGCACTACATATTATATATTTCAAATCACATACATGATTTTACACTTTGTGATGTCATCTATAATAGTACTGAACTATCTGAGGATCATGTACTGCAGAATCTTTTCCCTGGTTGTAAATATCTCATCAAACTGGGAGTAAGTTCGCTTTATGTCATCAATTTCTTTGTTATCTTTCTAACTTTTTCTGCTTCTCTTTGCCTGGATAGCCTCTAGCCCCACATCCTGCCCTCTTTCCCCAATCTGACTTAAAAAAATTTCAAACACCTTGGCATACTACTGCTGATGCTGGAAATACACTTCATGTCCTAAATATGAATTCTGATTATCTAAAACCTATATATTTATTTTATATTATGCAAAATGATTGAATAGCCATCTGAAATGGCTAATCTAATTTGGGATTATCAGAAATTATTTTTTCTTATTGTAGAATGTCATATTTGTCGAGGGCTTTTTCTAAAATGTTTGGATTAATAATACTATTTCCCCAATGGAGCATATATGCATTTGGAAAACAATGTACCCTGTGGAAATGTAGCTCTTATATTTTTAAGTGAAAGTTAAAATGACCCCCAAATATTCTTGATTGTTGTTCCATTCTGGTTTATATTATGCTTCTATCTCAGAAGAACAGTGACTTAATCAAAGCCCTAGAATCAACGTAGTTTAGTAGTTTATTTAGACAGACAATGGCATTTTTTAATGCAAAACAGCACTTTTGCTCAAAGGTCTTTTAAAAGACCTTGATATTTTGATGGAATTTATACTCAGTAGTTCCTTTTGTTTTTTGATGAAATATAATCTTTTTTAAGTTTAATAGCACATCTGAAAATAACTGAATATAAACATGAGATTGCCCCTATTTGTTTTAAACACACTCTTCATTTTATAGCAATACCTATATAAGGATATTTGCTTTGATAAATGCCATAGAAAATATTCTGCTCTTGATTATGAATAAATTTACATTTATGTAGACACTGTGTATGCATTCATTTTACTTAACATGCTCTTGAATGCTCTAAATATTATACCACAGGAAAATAAACTACATTCAACTACTGCTAACTGTCTGACCTGGCACCACAAACAAGGGCGTCAGACATCGCTGCCAGCCGTGCTCAGCTCTGCATCCCAGCGCCACAGCATACAGCAGGCAGGCACTCAACATCTCTGACTACTTAGTGCTATTACCTCAGAAGTGAGAAGTATATTAATCTGATTTTCAAAAGCTAGTTCAGACATCTACTATTTTCAAAACGGTGGTGTATAATCCAAATCAAGAGAGGTCTCAATTGCTTGCAAGCAACCAAAATTACACAGAAGTTGTTGAGCTCATGATTTTCATCAGAAGGCAAATGGCATGAAACTAAGTTCTATTCCCAAGGCAATTTATAGGATATGCTTTGCAGCCCATCAAAATCCAACTTCCTGCAATACCTTGGAAAATAAATACTGCTAAATTGGGTATTCACTCTCCTGAGTTTTAACTCAGAATATGCCTCTAATTGTATAACCATAGCAAATTCACTTAACCTCACAGAGCTCTATGTTCTTCAAGTCTAAAATTAGGACTTTGAGCTAGATGGTTTTAATGCCTCTTTGAGCCCTAAAATTCTATGATGCTGCAGTACCAAACAATAATGTGTGGAACCAAACAGCATGTGTTAGCCAGTGAATAATGTCAATGCAAAATACCAAGAATATGTGCATGTCTTTGCCCACCTGATTTTCAATTTCACTGCATTTATTTAGGGCAGAAAAATACTCTCATCTCTTTACAGGAAGTATTCAGCTAAAAGGGTTTGTACTTAACTCTGTTAACCAGTGAGTGGCATGAACCATAACATTTTAGGTTCATCTTGGTTAATTGAGGGATTGTATAGCTCATAGTTTCAATATAACAACTAGCTTTCAAGGTCATTATATTAGTGGAGTTGCCTTCATATATAGTCCTAGTGTGTTGAAGTGTTGGGCAACAGATGGCAAAACCTTGTCCCATTAGGAGTGAGTACACTACCTGGGAATCAAGCTATAATGATTTACTACATACTTAGAGCAGATACGTTGTTCATGTGGCTTCATTTCATGTTCCCAGTGGACTGGATTATAAACACCTGAAGCATAGAGATCGTATCTTTCAAAATTCTATCTGCAGGGTTAATCAATGCCTGGTGGAGAGTGGAAGCTCAAAAAAATTTTGGAATTATTCAAAGTGAATGAATAAACACTAAATACACTTGCTTCATAAGGAATCTGAGATTTGTATTATGTATCATATAATTTGCTGTCAAATGTCAGTGTTGGGGACATGTTATTGCAAACGAGCTCTATCTACTGGAAGAAACAGTATGTTATGTCGCTCCATTCAGCAGATGATATAGTGAAGTTTAGTAGGTCCTCATAAAGGCATTAAACTAACTACCAAATAAAGAGGCAAGTAAAGCAGACAAGTATCAAGAAAGGTATGATCTTATGCTTTTACTTTCACCAATGGAATTCAAATTCTAAGTGTTGTAATATATGCATGCATTTATATTTCCTGGAAAGATTTTTGGAAATGATTAAATTAACTTTTCAAGCACTCTTTTGTAGATAATGTAAATGTAGATGTAAGTGGAGTCATTTTCAAATAGAATAAGGGTTGTTTAACAGTGGAAAACTGAATGTTGTATGCCTAAGGCTGGAGCAAAAAGCATTTGTCTCCTAAGTCATGGTTTGAGCATCTAGTTGGAAAGTGGTCTTCCTGATTACAAAGACTGATGGTTATAGACTTTCCCCAGAGATTAGAATCAGTAGCTAGAAACATCATCACCAAGAATAGTTTTAGTTGTGAACATTAATCGACTCTTCTCTTTAGTCACTTACCTCATCTCCCTCTTTTCTTCCCATAAAATCCTCAACTTTAACTTCTCTGGGGGACACCTTTAAGGATTATATCTGAAGCTCTGCACCCTGAATTGCAATTCTATAATTCCAAAGAAATATTTGATTGCCTCTCATTTTGGCCTTTTATGTTTAGATTAGCAATGATGTGACCTTGTTCATTCTCTTCATGCTTTGAAGTATGCTGATTTCTGACCCTCCTCAGATCTGATCTGAAAACAACCACTGCAAAAGATAATCCTGTTTTTCAGTCTTCCTAATAGTCATGATTTCAAAATTAATTGACATACTTGTATTAGTTATGTGCTTCATTTTAACAAAACTGAATCCCCTGTTTGTTCAGGAATTGCTTATAACTTTAGGGTAGAATTATGACTTTGTGGTTTAAAAAGAAAATGACTGTAATAAAAGATATAAGACAAGGATTGTAGCATGTTATTTTGATAACTCAGAGACTCTCAAAGATCTGGCCTTTCCACAAAAGAGTCTTGAATCAATGCCACTGTTTTATCTAGTTTTTCCACACCAAAATTTTAAACATCAGTCTGTCCCATTGACTGCAACTGCCTCTGGTACTGGCCATTCAAGCAAAATACTAATTGGTGCCCCTTCACTCAGATAATACCAGATCAAACTGGTCTTCAAGAAACAATTTGAAGGAATTGCATTTCCTTAATGAAAGAGCTAAGAAACTATTGCCTTAATGTTTCTAAATGCTTACCAAAAGCATGGGGACAAAATCTTTTGCAGGTAATTCTGTTTTTTTCACCAGCCCCTTTAAAAGTTCTGTTTCACTTACAAGAAAATTCTCTCATAAACTCCTTAAATCCTTAAAAGGTTCCTTGATCAAGTGACTAGTTGGTGAATATTAAATGACCCATCCCAAAGTGTATTTTTTTCCTACAAGGCATTAGGAAGTTCTCAAAGTAAATTTTAAATTCATACTCTTTAAAAAACATATCAGTGGAAATGTGTTTGTTTTTTCCACCTCCACATTCTCACTAGCATTTGTTGTTGCTTATTTTTCTTTCTTTTTTTTTTTGTAGTGGGCCATTCTTACTATTATGAGATGGTGTCTCATTGTGGTTTTAATTTGCATTTCTCTGATTATAAATGATGTTGATTATAAATGATTTTTCATATGGCTGTTGATAATTGTTTTTCTTCTTGAAGAGATGTCTTTTTAACTCATTTGACCATTGTTTGACTGGGATATTTGCTGTGTTTTTGTTTAGTCATGTGAGTTCTTTGTAGAACTTTGATATCGTTCCCTTATCATTTACAGAGTGCAATTTTTTCCCCATTCTATCAGGTGTCTCTTTGTTTTGGTTGCTGTCTCTTTTATGATGATGTAAGAAAAAAGCATTTATAGTCAATTAAATATAATATATATATATATATCAGAACATGTCAATACAGTATGACTTTGTAGAGAGTTAGCAGGGGGAATTTTGAGGACATAAGTGAGAAAAACAATAGTGACTTATAGACAATGAGGATTAAATCCTAGTGTGTTGTGAGTTTAACAATAAGATGCTGCAGCATTATCCCCTTCTAAGGAAAAAAAATCTTGAGAATATAAGTGGATGAATTGATCTCCCTCTAAGGACTAGCAAGAATGCACCTTTGACCCATTTTTCCTTTGATATCATTGCTGTCCCTAATGACCTTTTTCCTGTCAGGTTGTCTGGTGGAATTTTAGCACATTTGGAATATTTTCTTTGAATTTTCCTTTTCTCATGGTCAAGTAGTTATCTCATGGACTAACAGCTACATACCTGGAGCTTTATGTCAGCGCTGGGCCACAGGCTCCACGGAGTCCTCCGTATTTGCAAAGATTCTGTTCTTAGGAAGTGTATGGTTTCCTTCTTACATATTTATACATATGTCACAGACAAAAATTAGAGAAGGCCCACTGTGGTTAATTAGGTCCCCAATCTGAATGTGGTTTCATGTCCAGGCTACAAGTTTACCCATCTGAAACTTGCTTAAGTTGATGCAAAAGTCCCCTGAAGACATGGGCTGTCGTTGTATTTTTGTAGAAGTAAAGATGATCTCATTGTCTGTTGAAACACATATTGTTTCTTACATATATAATGAAGAAACTGTATCTACTTGTAATAATTTTGCAAATAGTGTATTTCAATATTACAAAATATCTTTAAGAAACAAGTATAATTAAATCTCCTAGTTCTTATATTGCCCATGATTTTTGTCTTCTTGTTCTTTCTGATTTTGGTAAAAATTCAGTATTTTTGGAAAGATTTTTACTTTCGTGGGGTAAATTACATGGTAACCTAAAGAATTAATGAATAGGACTAAAGTATAATTTCAAATATGTATCATACAAAACTGCAATTACCAAGATTTGTTAGCAAATATGACCTTGATAAAACCTGGCTTATCCAGTAAGTTAGGTGGCAATATTTCCTCTGAATATCTTTCATATTCATGATTCCATGTCTGAAAACAAATTCCTTCTGAGGGAAGTGGGGGGACGGTTGATGGTCACATGATTTTCTAAAGCCACCCCCTCTAGCACTTGAATAATGATTTGACCCTTTAAGCCACTGCAGTTACTCAGAGAATGCTCTGCTGTATTTAAATGTATGGTTTTATTCAGTGTCATCTTGTATTCTACTTTAAACAGACAGGTCGAGTGGCTCTAAATGATTAAAAGACAATTATGTTGAGGAGACATCTTTTTGCCCCCTAGAAATCACTTGTTTTATCCTGAAATTTCTTCAGTCTCTAGGACTTTACTCATATTGTATGTCCACATGGGTAAATATGTGCACATGTGGGTTCATTCTAGGAAACTTTTTTCGAGACTATTCTCCTCATGACTGTTCACCCATGCAATTTATCCCTACATCTCTGACCTCTAAGTTAGGCTGGATATATAATTCAGAACTTCTGGGCTATTTTCTATTTATTGGAAGTGACTGTCTTGTATCTTAAAAGCAAACAGATTCAATGTCAAGCCTTAACATTGACACAAATTTGTCTGGCGGAGGGATTGGTAAAGAGACCCTGATTTCAAAAACTCTGAAACGCTCACAAGGAATTGTCTTTCTTCAGTGTTCATCTCAACTTTAGGGACCCAGAGAGAAGTGTGACTTTTGCTTCTCCCTTCAGGCTTGCATGGGGGCTGGGTGCAGAGTGAATGAGGCCAGCGAGGACCAGACTGAGAAGAGGGTGCCCGAAGTTGTGCCATTCCCCTTGGCATCCTCAGATTCACCCCACTCCTTTAGCGTCACCTGGACTGAGCCTGAATATCCAAATGGTAAGTGAACTCTTTTAGCCTCAAGTTAAAAAGATGATTAGCAAAGGTAAATTAATATTCTAAATGGCAGCTTATATGTGGTGCTTAATTTTTAATGATCATTTTAGCACATAAAATACCTGAGATAGTATCATTGTCTGTAGTTTGGAGATTCTGGTTTTTAAGACTAAGACACTATTTTGGTGGCTCAAAAGTGCTCCCTTTTGATAGTTTTTGTGTACTGCATCTTATTGTCTAAAGGGCTCCTGGAGAGGCAAAGAGATGACATGGTTTTTCCCCCCAAAAAATGTTGATATAAGATTGAATTGTGTTTTCAGTGACTTTCTGGCTTTAATGTCACTAATGCATCCTTAGAGAACTAGAGGGGAGGAAAATTCACCTCCATGTTGAATTTCAACATACTTCTGATTTGTTAAGGTTATCAGTCAAAAGACCACTTAAATCTCTGTATTTTTAGCATATTGTTTGTAAATATTTCAACATGCATTTTTTAAAACAATGCATACATTATCTGTGCATGTTTAAACTTGTTTAATTTAGGAGGATTGCATATTATTTGTAAGCAAGATGCATGAGTTTGCAGATTTTAGAGAATTAAGTGAGTCAGTTAAACTTTACCAAACAAAATATTTTTACAAAGAATTTTTAGCAATTTAAAGTAAAAATTGCTTTACACACTTACTGGAAATACCAAGTTTCACATACTGTGGTGGCACTGTTCACACTGATCAGAGGTTACAGAATATCAAATTTATTCTTCTTAAAGACAAATATCAAGATTTTTAATTCCATAGAAACTTTTAAAATAACTCATTATTGAACATTGAAATGGCCTCCTTTAGCATAGCTAAAAAGAATGAAAAAATTACAGTTGTATTAGTTTGTCCTATGTTTACTATGACATTAATTATTTCCACCATCTCATTTTAATTAAACTTTTGGCAAGTGTGTTCAATATATTTGAGGTAATGGAAAGAGCTCTAATAATTACAGTGAGTGCTTATCTCTGTTATTTGAAGTTATTCCTTTACTATTACATATTTCTAGTAAAAAATAAATGAATGTCTGCTGATTCTGACATTACACAGTCAAAAATCTTGTCATTCATCAAGAAATCTAGTCCACCATGGCAATGAAAATGTTAATGGTCTTTTCCAGTTGGAATGCTACTAAGTGCTAGGAGATGATCTGCACAGGAGGACATGCCCTTCATCCCAATTGGTAGTCACAACTGGAACTGCAACTCCACTCACAGTCCTAGGTTGATGAAAGCATTACATCTACCTTTCCAAAGTATCTATGAGAAATAATACTACTTGCTATGAATTCGTTCATCTGCCCAGGAGAGTCTTTAAGTACTGTGTCATTATCACTTAATTCATACCTAAGGCTGTGCTTTCTTCAGGCACATGGCTTAATTCTAGTCCTTGCTCATACTCCTGCAAATACTGAGCTGATCCACTGACCTCTCAGCTCAGTTTCTGTAATCAGAACTTCCCATCTACTTGCCCTCTGGCTTAGGTGTGCTTTGTCGACTGAACATTTAGACAGGATGTCCTGTGAAAAGGGCTACTCTTTGGTCCAAGGTGGATAAGAACCATTTATTTTGTGGGACCTTCATTTGCAATGCCCTGAACCATAGATGAGAAGTGGCACAAGGGATTACTCCTTAATAAGCATATTGTGTGTAGATTACCACACTATAATTAGAAACATGCTTATGAGCGTCCAGATTGCAGGAGCCATATTCTAATTCAGAGTGTAGATCTTACAATTTTGACATAGGTCTTTTCCTCTCCCTTGAAGATGACCTTGCTAAAATCCGTACAGCTATCTAACTATACCAAACATATTCCTTATTATTTACCAACAATTTTAGTACTATTTTTGGGCCAGCTAAAATGTTTTTAAATAATAACAAATAAGAAATTCTTACTTCTTATTAAATCTTATACTTTCATATAGCTATCGATTATCTTTGCTAATTAAATTTGCCTAAACTTGTTTCCCTGTTAGATTGTGAACTGCATGAGGGTAGGCATCCTATAATCCTTGTTTACCACTCAAGTCCTGCACTTGGCCAGTGCCAAACCTGTTAAACAGTTGTTGAATGAACTAATATTTGCCACAAGAAGGACAATAATAAAATGGCAATTGCGTTCATGTGAGAAGCATATGCACATACAATCGTATAATAAACATATGTATTTGCAGCATGTCTTAGAATTTTGTAAAATTAGTAGATGATGTTAAAAGCAGTAGAAGGTCATCTTCCTCTTGACTAGCTAAAAACTCTAAGCCCAGTCATTTTTCATAAGAATCCTTCAGTCTGATAATTTGTTGATATTCTAAGGAGAGATACTTATGATCCATCATGTTCCATGTTGTCACAAATGGTACTATGTCATTTTTTACAGCTGAGTAGTATTTCACTGTGTATAGAGACCACATCTTTATCCACACATCCAACATTGGATATTAGAATGTTTCTTTTAAGGTTGCTTCCATATCTATCTTGGATGCTATAAATAATGCCACAGTGCACATCACAGTACCTATGATTTTCAAGCTACTGCTTTTGTGTTTTTTAGATAAATACCTAGGAATGGAATAGCTGTATCATAAGGTTACTCTAGTGTTTTGTTTTGTTTTGTTTTTTAATAAAATCTATGTTTCACATAGTGTTTGCACAGAGTTTTGGTGTAAAATACACAGATAATCATAATGTAAAATATACAGATGTTAAATTGCAATACTATATACTTGAAACCTATTTGATGTTATAAACCATTATATCCTCAATGAAAGATTATTAATAAAATTTAAGATAAAAGAGATAAAGAAAGTCAATGCTAGATCTCTTTTGCATACTCCATGTGGACATATTGTACTGTTGTCAGCATTTTTTTATGTCAACACTGGTGTAGTAAAAGAAGAGCAAGAGGCAAGGGCTTCAGGGTCTCCTGGATAGAGAAAGGGTATTTAAGGATCTGAAGCATTCTCCCAATACAGCCTTTGGTTTGGCCTGGATTTGTGAAAATTTATATATGAATATATACCAAGATGTTAATAATATTAGTAAGAACAGAAAACCTTTAGCTTGTTAATTATATTTATAGACTTGTATATCATATCATGAAGATAATAAATGTTATTAAAAGAACATTTAATTCAGCTCTTTGAATATATACATTATTTCAGTAATGGGTGATGGAAAATTTATACATCTTTTATATACATTCTGTGTATGACATCCTTTCACACTAAGAGAAAATAATATATGATTAATTTTGATAATATATTTATATATAGCAATTAAGAATTCCTCCCATGGAAGGAAATATTTGATTTCCTGTTAATATTACTATTAATAGTTATGATGATGATGATAGTTACAATTTATGATTATTTACCAGGTACCTCATAACTAGCTCATGACATAGGTATTATTACCATATTTAGATGTGGAAGCTCTAGTTTATAAGTATAAAGTAACTCAACTACTTAAGATTACTAATTAAGTGAAAATTCAATATAAAGTGTGAATCATTCCAAAATTTCCAATTTTATTCACTAGATTCTGCTACTTTTTATAGAAATGCTTGTAACAAAGGGTTCCATTTAGCTATGTTGCTTTCTTATTTGTTCATTGTTTTATCTCAGTACCATTAGGAATATTAGGAATTCAGTAATTCCTAATATTTCTGTGCTGATATTTTTCTACTTTTCCATTTGAAATTGCTTTAGTTTTAAACAGTTAAAAGTATTTTTTTTTCTGTCCAGTTTTAATATGAGAAAAAGGGACCACTTTTAATAAGAGAATCAGGGAATCGCTTAGGAAAATTGCGTTTTCAGTTCAAGAAAACCTAGTGCAACTTTTATGAAACACCTTCAGTCCATTGGTAAGGAGGAATTTCCAAGCAGGGTCTTTTTTAGAGTCAGTGATTCCATTTTTAGGAGAGCATAATGATAATAAGGCATCCTTCCACAATGCAAAAATTATTCTCTCGTTTCCTTTTTAATTGAAGGCTCAAGTATTCACAGAGGGAGATACCTGCCACATTCAATCATTGTCAAGACCTTGGAGGAAAACCCTCAGCCAGTATTCACTTTGCTACACTGTGCTCGAAAAAAAAAAAAAAGTTTAATTCTTACAGTAAACATCACCTTTCAAGGTACACAGAGATACCTTGTACTAAATCTGCATTGTTCTGTATTATGGAGTTTCCTTGTTTATATGTGACAACCCACTGAACACCCTAGGAAATACTATTTGACATGATGAAGAGGCACAAAGATATATATCCCCATGGATGTGTTTTATGGACAATTATGATTCAACTTCCTTGTGAAAATTAAACACCTTAAAAATTCCACTATTATGGAAAGATAAAGGTGATAAACTTGAAATGCTTATTGTGAATGGCTGATGCGAGTCAACTATCCATTTTGTGGATTATCTGTTGAAAAACGGAATGGGTAGAACTGGACTGAAAATCAAATCCCCCTAACTGCAGAGCATAATATTGTTTTACTTTGCTAGAACCATCTTACTAATTATTTTATTTTTATTTTTTATTGGTCATATTTTATTCTTACTTCATTGTAGGCCCCATAGTCCTCCTACCACACAAGGATAAGCAAAATAAGTAGATAGAAGATAGATAGATAGATAGATAGATAGATAGATAGATAGATAGATAGATAGATAGATAGATAGATAGATAGATAGATAGATAGATAGATAGATAGATAGATAGATAGATAGATAGATAGAGCATAGAAATTATAATGGGGTGCAATGTAACAAATCACCATAGTTTATGTTGGTTATTTTCCTCTGCTTTGTGCAGATCCATGCTTTCTCCTTCTGCACTCAGTCTTGTATTTTCCAAGACAGACCTTTGTTCACAGTGTGAATGGGCAGCTTCCCTTTCTACTTCCTCTTACTTTGTTCATGGGCATCAGAGGCAGCAAGACCTGAGAGAGTGAGAGGGGGATTGAGTCTCAGAAGACCTCCCCTTACTGTCTACCACTCAAGGCTGCTTTCCTCTACCAAGGGCTGTACCTTCTATCCAGTGTCCAAACTCCTGTAACTCCAGCTCTTTCTCTAGTTTCTTACATCTGTTCTCACCCTTTCCCCTCCAAATGGATGTTTACTGGTCCTTAGTCAGTTAACCTGTATGGCCCCCTCATTATCCTAGCCATCACTAGCTGGGGATGCTTTATTATCCCTGTGACTTCCCCTTATCTACCTGTATTGTCCTAAGTGGCTGCTTTGCTAAACTATCTCAATTATCCATTTCAATTGTCATCAATTTCCTCCTGAAAAAAAAAATTTCCTCCAGAGACTCACTGATTTATATATCTCATTTAATCCACATGAAATTGTGGGGGCATAGAGCTACAAATAAATATAAAATGTGTTCCTTTATCCTAAGACATTCAAAGCAAGCAAACAAAAGTTCTAATTTGTTAGAATTTGTTTTGACACACTACAGACTTTGGGAGCAAATAAGAAGAGCCATGTTCAGAAGTTCTAGAGGCAGGTAAACAAATCTGCTATACTTTATTTTCCAAATAGTGATCACCTTATTGATCACTAAAAGAATTATTTTATGCTATAGGATTTTTATGTTATAATTAATCAAAGCAAAGAATATGACATTTTCTCACTTGAAATAAGTCCAAGTATGGAGTTCAGCTTTAGGAGCAGTTTCTCAGCTAAGTTTTATTCCCTAACCAGCCTATCAGATTAACACCTGCTTTCCCTCTCTTCTGTTTCATCTAGTTCTACTTTTAAAAAATTTATGCAAACATAATACCCTTAGTCTATAGCCCCATGTCGTAAAAGTTTTATGAAATCAAAGATCAAGATAATTTATTAACTTCTGTTTCCAGCATGGAAAACAGTGCCTTGCACATAGTAGGAACTGCATGACTGTTAGTGGATGAACTGGACTGCAGTAAAACAAATCTACTAAACCAACAGAATTTTTTTTTACAAAAATTATTTTTACAGTATTTTGTAATGAACTGTTTTTCATAGCCTATTCTCTGGGTTTGAATGGTATAAGGAAGGAATCTTACTAAGAAATTAACACACACATATAAGAAACTGAGATGTTAGTGGATAACTTATAAGGAAGCCTAAGGCATGATTCCCATAGCAAATAATGCTTTCATTTATCACCCATAGGAAGTTCACACTTCTATGTAAATCACACTTAATTCCTAAAGCACTTTCATGTATGTTCATTCATTTGGTTCTCAAATTAACTGTCAGACACAGAACAAGGATATCACCCTTTTATTTGTGAGGAAATTAAAGCTTAGAAAATTTTAGCTGCCTGACTAAATGTTAAAGGTAAGGAGCCTTGAGAGAAAGACTATATGCAGCAAGAAGGTTTTCTGAAAGGTTAGAAAATCTTTGAATAAGACCACAGGTTTTATTCCACTTTGAGACCGCCAAATACATGGGTAGTGTCCATTCTTCGGTGTAGTTCATCAATACCAGCTAGCCATTACTCAGAAGCAACATTGACATTGAAATCAGGTGCTTGGTCAGAGAGACACTTATTTATCATCGAGTTAGTGTTGCAAGAAAGGTTCAATCAACAATTATATCCTCGGGATTCCACGGAGCTAGAGGAAGAGAAAAATAACACTAAATTTTTTTTTAAAAAGATACTGTGTCACACATAGGGTGCTTGCAAAAAATGTGAGAGTGTGACTTTATGAAGTCTTTTTGGGGATATGGAACAATGATAAGCCACAGGCACCTATGAGTGGTAATGGAACTGATACACTTTGAAATAAGTTGGACCTTTTGATTGTCATATCATTTTAAAATGATTATTATAATTACATTAATATAATAGTCAAAATATGGAAACAATCTGAGTATTAGCACAGTATATGTTTTGTCGCATTGGGAATATTACATAGCAATGAAAATGACTGAAGTATGACTATGCTTAACAAGGTTAAACTAATGAATCTTATGTGGAACCAAAAAAAAAAAAAAGATGAAGATACATGGAATATAATACCATTAATACAAGTAGAAAGTCAAAAAATAAACAAACCAAAAAAAAAACCTTAATTGCATTGTTAGGAGATACTTTCCTAGATAGATATGTAAGGAAATAATTCTTTAAAAGTCAACCAAATTATCTGTGAGAGAGCAAAATTGTAGAAATCATGAAAGACAGATGGAAAATATATGGGGTGCAAACAATATTCTATTTTTTTAACCTTGATGATGGCTATATAGTTATTTTTAAAGCTTTCTTTTAAAATGTAACATTTTACATTCTTTGCTCTATTTTATTAACTGATTTTAAAAATATAGAAAAAATAGATATGCGAAATCTGTACAGCATAATATTCTGGGCACTGTGTATTCTGAAGACACCAGTGCCACTCATGAAACAAGGACTTTCTAGCTATGTGGCTTTAGGATCTGTCAAACTTGTATTTCTTGTCTATAAAGCCAAAGAGAAGCTCATTCCCCTTTCAAGGGTTTTTCTTGAAGATTCGATGTTACCTGACAGAAACACAGATGCAGTTGTTATTGTTTCAGCATCAACCTTTTCTCTGACTTTCAAGTGATTTTATATATTTTCCCTGTCATGCTTCAAGTATAACAGTTTTTGTTTTAGATTTTAATTAAATGAGATGTTTTAAACTATTGAGATGATTATAATAAAAAGATTGAGATAATTATAAATCTACTTGCAACTGTAAAAAGTAGTAGATTCCATGTACCCCTCCCCTAATTTTCCACAGTGATAAGATTCAAAACTATAGTACATCATGCCTAAGATTTTGACATGGATATTGTCACACTGCAAAACAGTTTCCATCACTTTCCATCACAAGGTATAACTGCTTTCTTCATTCCTCAAAATGAAAAACTTTCCTCAGTAAGCTAACAGTATCAGGGTAAATTCGTTCTTAGTCAATAGGCTAGCAGGAGCTTTCTAGTGCTAACTTCACATTCCATCTCTGATAAAGATGAACGTTTCCTTTTCTGATATGACACCTGTACCATATTGCAGTCTATCACACCCCAACCCTGGACATGACAACTTAATTTTATTAAAGAAGAGAGAGTCTGTAAATTTGTTAAAGATATTTCTCTCCTAGAATCTACTACCTCTCATGACTGCTAACATGTGGCATTGCTGTATCCCTGACCCTGTCACAGTTGGTGCTGATACAGTTACCACAAGAAGATTTTCATCTTTGTTATCTTTTCTTCTTGATACTATCAGTTATTCCATTCTCCTGTCCTCACAGTCTTCCTGACGCCAGTCTGTTATCTGTCATTCTAGGCTAGGTTTTTTAAAAACACTGTGCCCCTTGTCAGTACATAGAGACCACCACGTTCTCCTCATGAAATTCCAGCTCCTTGGAGAGGCACTCAAGACTCCACCTTCCCCCTGAAGCTTTCTTATCTGTTAGAACTGAACCCATTACAACAATAGTGGCAAAATGCTGCTCTATTTTGCTTTTATTCACCTTACACTTCCCTGCTTCCTTGCGCTGGTAGTTTCATTTTCTCCACTGGGGATATCTTGAATCATTGTTTTTTCACATTTTACTATTAATAACAGAACCACCCCACCTTCTGTTCTTATCTGGAAGAACTACTTCCCACAAAAGCTTCTAGGATTCATTTTAATAAGAGCAAAGTTTCTGTATTTACTATCTGTGTCATATGGTTGGCTTAGCATTTTCTGTGGTGTCTATGCTTATCATTATGAGTTAATTCTTGGATTGTTATTTCACCAGATCGGTACTTGACACTTTTCCTACTTCCGTTAGTCTTCCATAGATAGTTTCCTATTCTTTCTGTCCTCCAAAGCACCAAGTGTACACCTCTTAGGTAATTGACGTTCAATAAGTATGCTCATGTTTTCATGAGGCCTGTTTTAAATGCTTTTCGGACATATTTATCAGTTGCTAATTGGAGAGGAATTCGTACTTATTTTAGAAGAAAAAATTCGGCTAGAAATGGAGAACAGGAGTAGTATCAGTGGTGGGATGAGACAATCAGGGTCCGCACTTGAATTCAGATTCAGGTACGACTGTAGAGAGAACTCAGTACCCCTAAAGATGGCATTCCCTTCTCTCTCTAACAAGAAAAATGTCAGTTCTTATTTCTTGGTGTTGTCAAAGTTCATGAAATTAATGCTTATAAAGTGTGTAGCTCATTGTTCAAATGTCCAGTGTATTTTTAAATAATAAAATGATTTTACATTTTCAGAAATACTTACATTTCATGAAATTAGCATTTTTCTTCCCTTGTATGTGTGTGTGTGTGTATGTGTGTGTGTATGTCCAGTATCAAAGCAAGGAATTATTTTCTTAGGCTTAGACAAAATGCAACCAAAACTAACCCTTAAATTTTGACAAGAGACCTAGGCTCACAGAGGGGAGGACAAGTAGCCAAGGGGAGAAAGGCCTGAATGAACTTTGGTGGAGGATTATAGGTAGTTTGGTGGTAGATGTGCTAGGCTATGAACCTGAACTCCTACAACGTCTTGTAATAAAGTCTTGTAAATCAACGTTAGCTATGGCAATAAACACAACTCAAAAAGCAACTAGATGCTCAATGGATTCTTTTCATTAGTTTTCATATCTCACTTAAAAGAATCCGAGATCAACACAAATTTCTGTGCTAACAGATGTTTTAGACACTAGATGTATGTTTTGGGAATGAGAATATACAATGCTTTATATTCTGATTGTATTTATATAAAAAAGTCTTCAAATCAACCCTGAGAGGCCAACATCCCATGGTTGTGTCAACCTCATGGCACACTTACTCTGACCCCAATTCTGGGATGGGTAGGTACCTTTTGAAGACCTGGTTGATTATGGATTGCATGTGGTATGATCAGATACATGGTTTTGAAAACTGCCCTTGCTTTTGTCTAAAGAATGGATTGCACAGGATCATGAATAATGTGTTCAAACACCTATGTGACTTTTACCCTCAGGTATGAGATGATGGCAGAATGAACTAAATGACTGAATGGGAAAGGGTAGAGATGGATCTGAAATGGCAAGTCTGTGAGACTCATTGATGGAGTTGATCAGGTGGCTTAGATAGGGTTGTCAAAAATTACATATGGGGCAGGTTGCATTTAACCATTTAAACAGTGTGCACTGATTCTATAATTTGGTTTGAAAAGTAATTATTTTGTACCCCTTCAAAATGCTGGACAACTGTGTGAAGTGTGGATGTGTGATCTTAGCTGCACTGAAGGTGGACTTCAGTCTCTACCCACAATTCAGATACAACCTTGATCCTAAAAAGTGCTTGAGGGATTGGATTAACTGTCACAGATATCTTTTAATTTCACGCTTATCTCATTTACCATGTACTCTTCTTACTCTAAGCCCTTCTCTCAGTAACTGTCTATTGTTTCTTTATAATTCCAGATGTCATGGTTGTCTTGTTTCTCAGCATAATTTGCTAGGCTTGACTTACTTGAGTCAGGTAGACAAAACAAAGTAACTTTTGAGAGACTATCCATGAGGGAGAATGCAAAATAACTCAAAAAGTAGACATGAAAATTGATAACAGGTAGCTACTGAGTGATGTCAAGGAGGAAAGCTGAGAAAGTAACCTATATGTCATGGACCCAGGAGGGTTCTACTGAATTAGACTATAGAGCCTTTTCTGTCCTTAATGCTCAGCTTGTGTCATCACAAAATGATTCAATTATATTTACAATAGTCTGACAGATAAGTGTGTGGTCGTGCCTGCTAGAAAAATTTCCTTCAAAAATGGTTACGATTTTCAAAGTTTGTACTTAGGGGATGTATTTTTTTTTTATAACAAAAATTAACATCTATAGAACATCTCATTTCCCAGTATGTCAGATAAATTAGATATTATGCATATAATTCTAGCATAAAAGAAATTCTCTGTTCTCCAATTATGTAAGAAAAAGGAAATGTTGATTTGGGTACTTCATTTCAATGCTAAAAAGCAGGTCAAATAGCTAGCATTTGAGGGTTATTAGAAATTCTTGAAGAGCTTCCACAACATACTATTTGCTCATAAGATTTTTTTGGTGAGGATTAAATGATTGCTTAGCAGAGCCTAGCATATAATGTTTTTTGTCATTATGATGGGTTGATTTTATCCATTTTTCTTCTCTTAAATTTTCATTATATTGTTGGGTTTTTTTTCACTGCCTGTCTTCCATATCTTAATTTTAATTTATTTATGCTTTTGTGTGTCAAGAATTAAATGGTAGTAAGTCAAATTCTTGGTGTATGCATCCTTAGAATTTCCAGAGTGTACAACCTAAATAAAGGAGAACATATATTGGCAGCTATGATGGAGATGACTGTGTGCTGTGGAAGGAGCAGCCACTGCTGTCCTCAACACAGGCACATTTATGTTACCACTTAGAAACATGGACTGAAGGCCATGGTAAAATTAATTTTACCTTGGAAAAGGCTCTAATTCAACCTGGAAGCAAAGTGAAACTTTGTTTCCCCTTATATAATGTTTGATCAGTTTGGAGATTCTCTACTTTTGGTGCAGATAGATTCCTAATTGTTTTAATGAAGATATTTTGGTGGAATAAATGAAATTATTACATAAAGTACTATTCAATTTTTCATGTCTCCTAGTTAACTTTATGAAAAATATTCGTAGTCCTTCTGAAATTAATTGTAGTTGATCATTAAAACCAGTATTTCATAATAAACTTACTCACACATGAATGTCTGCTGAAACTATTTTATGAAATTCGTGCAAGGTTTTTGATTAGGTAATTTATTGTGTAGCTGAGAACATGGACTCGAGCTAGACAGGTTTGATTAAAATCCTAACTGAGCTTAGCATCATCACCTCCAATTCTATTCATGTTCTCAAAATTCAAGATTTCTTTTTTATAGTTGGATGCTAATTCACATCTTATTCTACTCTGTCATTATGCACTAGGTTGTTTCTCTAACTTGGCTATGTAAATAGTGCAGTAGTGAACGTAAGGGTGCCTGTATCCCTTTGAATTAGTGTTTTGCCTTCTTTGGATAAATACCAAAGTGTAGAATTGCAGGATCACATGATAGGTCTATTTTTAATATTTTGAGAAACCTCTGCACTGCTTTTTACAGGAACTAGATTATTCTACATTCCCATCCATGGTGTACAAGGGTGCCTTTTTCACCATATCCTCACCGGCCTTTGCTATTTCTGTATTTTTTGTTTTTATCATGTGCCATTCTTGCCAGAGTGAAATAGTGGTTTTGATTAGTATTACCCTCATCATAATGATAAGTTTTCATGTGCCTGTAAGCTATTTATATGCCCTCTTATTTTATCACAAATATGCATTTCATAAAAAAAATTACTGGCTCAAACACCAACTGTGTGACCTTCAGCAAGTTACTTAACCTATCTGAGCTTCCTAATCTAGAAAAGGGTAATGGTAATAAAACTGCCTTTTATACAGAATGATGTGAACAGAGGATTAAACTGGAGTTCATATGTGCCTGCTGTTGAGAGTAAGGTCTGACACTGGTGAGTAATCTAGAGGCATACTTCTTGAGTCTATGGATGAAGGATATCTTTTTAGAAGCAATAAAAATTATTCTTTTTTTTTTTTTAATTTAGAATACACATGATGGCAGTTCCATGCTGATACTCTTGGGTTCTATTTCAATCCCTGTGCTAGCCAGCTTCACAGTTTGATATTCAAGAATAGAATATCTGATTTTTCTTTTAGAAAAAGAAAAGGTTTAAAACTTGGGGAAATGCCAGATACTGTGATTTAGTATATATACTGTGATTTAGTTCCATGAAATAAGAAATGTTTTCTTTGTTAGGTTATGTTTTGCTATTTTCTAATAGTCATAAAATCCACGATTGTCTTCTAGGTGTTATCACTAGTTATGGACTCTATCTAGATGGCGTATTAATTCACAATTCCCCCAAACTCAACTGCTATTCATCCAGATTTGCTGCTTGGAGCATACACTCCTTCAGAGTTCGCAACTGCACAGCCAAAGGTTGTGCATCGGGCCCATTGGTGAGTATGTGAATTTACATCAGGAGAAGGTATTTGATATCATATGACCTTGATGAACAAGGAAGAAGTAAGGGTGCTGACTCCCTCTCTATGTGTCTAGCATTTCAAGCAAAATGGGAAGTTTTATTTTAATAAAATTTCATTTGAGTTAATACGATTTTATATACTACATAAATTTCAATATAGAACTTAGGTCTAATGAAGGGCAGAATCTAAGTAAAGTTGTCCAATCAAGCAGATGGACACACAGTTCTGCCTATTGTGACATATTTAAAGAGGCTATATTTCTTCATAAAAGTGGGTCCAACAACTAAGCAAGTTTACAACTAAAAAGTGAAAATAACTGAAAGTCCATGCAACCATAATATGATTAAAAAATGAAAATAATTGAAAGTCTATAGAGCCATAGTTTGTCAATACTATTCCCCCACAAATATGTGAATTAATTAAAAAGATTGTTTGTTTCATCTGTTAGAATAAAAAGTGTTCAGTAGTTTCATAAGGACAGAATTTAAAATTCCATTAAAATCAGCTTTTGATACCCATATTCTATTAGTCTATAATGCATTTAGTTAAGAGATTGATGCAAGTATGTTTTTCATTTCTATGTAATTTTAAAAGCTCAATTAATATATATAATAAACACAAGACTGGCATGAGATTTCTTTAGTTTCAAAGCATTGCATTTTATTGTTCACTTTTCTTGATGAATTGGATTTAGCTTCTTTTAGGAACAACACTCATTCATTTTATATATTTTTTGGCAGTGTTTACTAATGCCCTATCATTTTAAATTCACTCTTTCTTCATCAAAGAGTGTATCATATAAATATTACCTAGAAAAGCAGTCCTGCAGTTTAATTTTTCCTTATATATTTCTGATCACATCTCCCTTTTCATTGCAGAGATTGGTTGCTTTCCAAACTGCTAACATCATCTGTCAGTGGAGCTGAACTATAGTCTTTATTGCCATTAAGTATTTTACAGCCTAGGCCCTTCAATGGGGACTCACTCTTAAAAGCAGGGGTGGCAGTGGGCCAGCATTTCTACTTCATTCAAAGAGAGAGGGAGAGGGAGGTAAAGAAAGAGAGATCACTGCCTGTGAGTTTGGAACTAGGTTTTTCAATCATAGACCTGAAAATTGTAGGTATAGTTATTAAATTGGCCCCCATTCCATCTCTTGAGGTTCTGGCATCTTGAAACAAGGGGGACATCATGATTATCCATGGGTGTACTATGCAGGAAGTAGGTGATCTTAGCCTTAAAAATCAAATCCTCAATGCCCTGATAGCAAGGAGCACACCAGCAGTGAACTGCAAAGCCTGCTTTGCAACAACTTCCAACTTGGTTGACTCTGATCTAGTTTAGAGCTCCTCCTCCCCACCCCCCAGTGAGGATGGATATAGAATTTCAGATATAGATAAAACCATTTCTCATGCTCAGTGTGCAAGTGTATTTCCCAAGTTGATGATCCAGGACATACACCGGGCTTCAACAACAATGTCTTTATTTAGGATAAGTCAACTATATGCTCCCAAGAACTGAGAATCCATGTCTTGGATTGATTTCTAAACTATTTTTGTGCCAATTTGAGGACCTTACATGTCTGCATATTGCAAATAGCCATGTCTGCATGAAGGATGTTATAGATTCAGTTTGTGGGGTTGATGATTCTTTTTAATGTGTCCTCATTGATTGTGGATATCTATGAATCTTCAAAGCCACACTTGCCCATCATTAAATTATAAAATGATATTCAATAATATTCAGTTAAATGTAGCAATTGTGGATACAGTCATGTAAAGATATTCTTTGTCTAAAGCCTGGTGTTATAACAAAGGTTTCACTGAAATAAAAATATCAAAAGTTCTTATTTTTACATCTTTTGCTGGAAGAAATCAAAGTATATATTTTGGAGAGAGGCAATTTGTTTTTGTTCACCTAATAACCTGCCTTATGATAACATTGTTCTTTTTTAAAAAGAAGCCTGTTTATTTTATATCGTTTACATATTAATACCAGTTTTATCCTTGCATGGTAGGAAATACCATCTAATGTTTTTATAACAAATATGTCCTGCAGTCCCCAAGACGGTATGATTCAGTCTTAAAACTCACTGCTGTTCATATAACAGAAGAAAAAAAGTATGAAAAGTCAAATTTGTTGGAGTATTTTTAAAACTACAAATGTGTACATAAATTCCACACTCTTGTCATTATTATGTCTATTGACCCGACATGTTTTGCTTTCTGACTTGATCAGTTTGTTCCCTTCTACTTGTTGTCCAGAAGTAATTGTATATCCACCTGAAATAAGATTCTCTGTGCCTTTTTTTCTGTTCTTGTTCATTAACACAATGCCATTTAGATTTTTAAAGAGAGTCCAAGGCAAAAAATAATTTACAAACCATTGATCCCAATTTTAACATGCTAATATGCATTGTCAAATTAATTCTAGTAATCAGAATTTTATAGTGCTTGAAAATGCACCTGGAAGGAACATTTTAAATCTTTTCTTTTTTTCTTTCTTTCAGGTGTATTGTTGAATCATACTAGAGAAAAATGCTTCACATTATATTTTTATCATGAAATGCAATGACTTTGATGATAGAGGAAAATCACTTTGCTTTTGTTTGTTTTTTCCACATAGCTAGTGTTAGAGCATGTGGGCAGTGTCTGAAATTGGGAACTTTATGACTGTGTCTGGCTTTGGAACCTTCATTGAGTCAAGTTCTTCAGGGACCCTCTTAAGGATGAAGTGTGAAATTTTAGGTCACTGCTGTGTCTGTGGTTAAAAAGCTGTTGTGCTTTCTCGGGAGGCCGTGACTCCAGGTAAACACAGCAGCCACACACACAGATACTTATTTGTCACATACATTTTATACAAAGAAGCAAACTCATTTGTTATTGTAGAACACCTCAATATTAATCTATGCTATTGTTCAGAAAATCTAGTGTGAGAAATCTTCCCTAAGCCTATTTGCCCCCTTGCCTCCATGGAAACATTAAGTATTTTACTAACTTCAGAATTTTCAGCTACTTCAAAATGGAAATAAAGTCTACTTTAAAAAAGGTTATTCTAAAAATAACCATGAAATACTATTTATACAGGGGTTTCTAATACAGCCTATGAGTTGACTTTAGATGAAATTTTATTAAAATATTTGTATATTTTCACTGTACATTTATTTCTAGATATTTTAATCATTTGTCAAGAGGGATATTCAAGATCAAAGCAAACTAATCTTCTAGCATGTCTTTTCCTTGAAAACATTTCTAAAAGCAAGTAGAAAGTCAAAAAGTACAATTTACCAAATTTAATATATAACTTAGTACAATTAGTACAATTACCAAATTTAATATATAACTTAAAAAATGCAATGTTTACCCATAACTTAAGAAAAAATAAAACTATATTTATTTTGAGTTAATCAGATATTTGAGGCTAATGATATAATTAATCTGGGGTTTCTCTTAGTTCATCAATGTTTTGAGTTTCATTTTGGTTTGTAACCTTTAAAAATCATTTTCTATATAATAATGTGAACTCTCTATATAGAGAAAATGAATCCAATTGCACTGTTATGAAATATTAAAGTGGTGAATTGGTATTTTTCCAGTTAAGTTTCTTTATCATATTTTGAACCAAGCTATTAGACTAAAAAATGAGTAGGAGTTATAGATCTAAAGAACCCCATAGCCTTTCTCAGATGAAAATAAAACATGTCATGACCTCATACTTATTAAAAATTAACACTCTGTCTTTTTCACATTTATTTTCGTAATTGGGAAAGTGTATTTGCCCTAATAAATGAAGGTTTCCTAATAGAGAATATTTGCCTGCCTAAGGGTTTCCTGTTTCCTCACCTGCTTATGAAGCCTGAATTTGTGCTTTAAGGAAAAGGTCAAAATGATCAGGACTTGCACTCCATTTTAAAAGGAATGTGTCTCAACTATGCTTATGAGTTTGAGGTGATTATTAAATTCAAGTCAGTTATTAAAAGATGCTAAGATATCTGGAACCCTTTGCCCCCTTGCCAGTTTCATCCTCCTTTGGCCATTTTATCATATTACTTATTTCACTATGAAAACCTTTCTGGCCTCTGTGAATTTAGGGACTTTGTTTCATTTCAGTATCCTGCTCTTAATATAATTCATCCTTTGCTCTTTTCTGCTTAGGTTCATTAACACTAATATGTTAATGTAATTTTCAACTATTTTGTGGTTATACCTTAAGGATGGTGTCAATCAGGTCCATCTATTTCTTGATGTATGGCAGGATGCCATTTTTATTCACCTCCTAAGAATGTGAATGCCGTGTGTGTGTGTGTGTGTGTGTGTGGTGCATTGTGTATCTAAGTAGTGTGATAGGTGTGCCCATGTATATATACCATGTTTG
>PVHY01005715.1:0-37500 GCA_004024945.1 Uropsilus gracilis | reverse complement strand
CGCCCCCCACGAGCCTCTGTGCCTTTTACTTACAAGAGTTGTTGTTACTTTCCTAAACACACAGAAATGTTGCAGGTAGAAAAAGATAACTTGATTAGTTCAACTCAATTAAATTATTGGACAATTAGAACTTACTGGTTTTAATAAACCAAATTGGAGGGGTATAAAAGGTACACATTGGACCCAAAGCCTTTCTGTGTCTACAGAATTTGTTAACAAATAGAGAAGGTGAGACAGGCTAACCTGGCCAAGTCATTCCCGGATGCTTTCAACTAAATACACAGCATGATCATGAAAATCTGATTTACATGTAAATGTTTTCAAAACTCTAATTGTCACTCTAACCAACAAATGTAAATAATAGTGGAATGAGAATTTGTGGCATACAATTATTTGATAAAGTTTCAAAAAAAACATTTTCAATTACAAATATCAAATCATGTAATTGTTAATAAAGAAAAGCGAAAATATTTTACTCAAAGAAAAAGCTATTATTTTGAGGTCCTAGAGACTATTTTTTACCAATGTCAATCTCTCTACTACTAAACTAGATTCTTTAGATTCCTCACCCTGATCCCACTCTTAGTAGACAATACCATGTCCGCTTTTTTCTTGACCAGTTTTACAGATTCTTTTGCGAATAGTTGAATTCTTCATTATCCTTCCTTTTGAATGAATGGGAAAGTGAGCTTCCTGACTTGATAACATGACAGATTGCTTTGTGTCTGGGTTTCTAAGGCAAAGCACCAGGGTGTGCTAATTGCTGAGTCCTTTGTGCACTGTTAACTCTCACGTGTTCTGAAAAACTAGATTGTAGCTGAGTTTTCATCTTCAAATGCCTCCTTCTCCTAATTCCCCATTTTGTGTTGGGCCATAGAATAAAGATGTTTAATTGCAGAAAGAAGGAATGTGGATTATGGGGTGAAGGGGAGGGAGTTGCATAGGAAGAAGGAAAATGAAAATAATCTTTTAGCATTAGCAAAAGGAACTATAAGAAAAGTAATTTGATTAATTCATATTAGTGAAATTAAATTATTTTATTGATATTTGCTTAATGAATATAGGAAGGTTCAAGAATGGGAAGGTAGGAATAGAGAAAAGAAGGAGAGAAAGGAAGACAGAGAGGTTAAGAGAAAGAGGGGGGAGAGAACAGGAGGAAGAAGTTGTGAAATTAATCATTAGATCATTTCTTTGCTTCTAAGTAGTTAATTCTGGAAAATTTTGAATTTGTTTTGAGAACTGTTTTTAAAAAGAGAAATGGAAATTAGGAAAGAATACATTACATATATGTGTTCACATGCAGTTTTGTATGTATGTGTAATATGTGTGCATGCATGCATGTAATGGTTATCTCTGGTTGGTTGATTAGGAATGGTGTATCTTCCCATTTTTCCTTTTAGTTTTGCCTTCTGTTTTTCTGTTTTTTAATTATCTACAATAAATGCATATTATTTTGGCAATACACTAGAAAAAGGAATTAAGGAAAGCAGACAATTCCAGAGCAAAGTAATTTGAGGTAACCACAGGTGGAGATCTAGCCAGGGGGTGAGTCAGATGCCTTAAGATACAAACCTACTAAAAGATAAAAGGGCCCTGCTCCCCCCCCCCCTTTCAGTGATTGTCCATGAACCCTTTTAGTGACTTGTGTAATATTCACTTTTCTTCCTCACATGTTGCCTGCACCCCTTTCTCTGGTAGTTGTCAAGAGGCCTCAAACAAACAAAATCCCTGAGGATATTGCTAAATAAAAGAATGAAATAAGATCTGTCCTAAAACAGGACTGAAGTGTGAAGGTAGAGGATAGGGATTTGGAGTTGCTTCTACAGAAGTGCCACCAGGAAGGGGATTTTTCTGGATAGAAAAGATGGAGCATGTTAAATGGGGTGGCCTCCATTCCCAGTCTCTGTGCCTTTACTCCTGGAGTCAGTATCTCCTTCTAAGACCAGTGTCAAGTGTTTGATCATTTGCACACATTCCCATCTGGAAACAAAAGGAAAGAAAGGACATTGAAACTATATGGTGGAGAAAGTACTGCTGTGTTAAGATGAGTGAATATTTTTAACTACCTTAAAATACCTGCACCTAGAATAAACTTAGCTTCACCAGAAATAGTGTTTCAGATGATCTGTGTGTTCATGTGCTATTAATTTCTCAAAATCTGGGAAAATCAGGAAAATACAGTCTACCGTTCAAGGTTACCTAGGGAGATTCAGAAACCCTGGCATGCAAGCCTTCTCTCTGAATAAACAGAACAAACTTTCTTTTATCAAAATTACGGGGGGGGGGGTGTTAGAGAAGTCTGTGTTTTCATGGGGAGGTAAAACCCAAAAATATTTCTACCTGGGACCACTTTGACTTGCAAGGAGTCTGCAGGAAGACTCAAGCTGTTAGGGAAGGGATCACTTTGTTTTTGTTTTTGTTTTTTTTTTTTTTTGAGTTTTTATATTTTTATTAAAAAGTATAATCACAATTTGACTTGAACGTTAATAATATGCTATGAACCTTTTAAAATTATTTTTTAATTTTTTAATTGAAATATATATATACTTCACATATTTTGATCCCTGGGGGTCACCCAGAACCTCCCCTCACTGATGGCTCCATCTGGTCCCCACTCTCCCCTTGTGTACTTTCATTTGGTTGTCCATATATTAGTGAAACCATTTGGTTTCTGTCTTTTTCTTTCTGATTCGTTTCTGCTAGTATGATTTCTTCTAGGTACATGGACAGCTTTGTTTTATGGTTCCTGATGCCTGTGTTTTAGTGCGTGCTCTTTCAGAGTCGTGCTGGCAAGCACTGCAGTATATCTGACACGCTGCCCTCCGGGGATTCCCGCCTCTGGGCGCATTGTCCCAGTGATGCAGTGTGCCTTGTAACTCAGAATCCTGGCGGGGAGAACTTTGTAGTTACTTGTCAGCCAGTGGGAAGATAAAAAAGGCAACTTCTTTTCCAGCAATTTGAATGCATTTCCCCATAATGACAGAGGGTCAGGCAGCAAGAGTTAGCCTGCCTGAGAGCTTTTAAAGCATATTTGTGGATGGAAGGAAAGGGTGGGGGAGAAAAGGCAGCTTCCTCTGTGCCTCGCAGCCAAATGACTGTTGTCCACTTGAATTCAGAGTCACTTTTTCTTTATATTTTGGAAGGAAAGGTGTAACTCTATCCCATTTTAGTAGGAGCCATACATATAAAAATTGAAGCTCACACAAAGTGTATAGTACCAGAGAGCATTATTTCACACACAAATATTCATCCAGCACAGATACGCAGGCACATTAAAAACACGTTAGGGGATCTTGCTTTTTTCTCTACTTTTCTTTTTTTTTCAAATCAGACAATTCCTCATCATGAGGAATGAAGGTCATGTTACGGAATCCTGAGGGTTAAGGACAATGACCTCTGCCTTTTCTCTTTGGCTATCTCAGGTGTTATTTTAAAATCAGCATAGGAGACTCTAGCTGTCATAACTGTAGGGAAAAGCTCTGCTATCCAAAACAAGTATTAACACAAAAAGTATTGAGGATATAGTTGAAAGAGAAAATTACTTTCTATTTCTTTGGGAAGTAAATTTCCCTATGCCAACAAGAAGAAGTAGTTAATATACTTTTACATAAAGCTTTCTTTATGCAACACTTTTCTGGGGTTTAAATGCACACAAATATAAGCACAGAAAAATAAATGTTTTACTTGGAATAAAAATCATTGCTGTATTGTTGATGAAAACATGAATTGGGCAATGATAGGTATACGCTGTTTTCCAACATTTGGCTACTAAATAGACACCCGCCAGATATATTGACACATCTGATTGTATATCATGTCATGGCCAATGAAGCTATAGAAATGTGTAATTAGGACATATTCTTCCAACAGAATGGAGTTTAAGCATTAATTCGTCAAACTTGCTTAAGAACTCATCTGTTCTCCACACTCACACAGCAGCTTATTGAATTTGTGTCTCATACCTAACTGGCTATTTTCTTGACATAATGAACAAGTACCTCCTCTGCACTGTGGTATCTGTTGAAATGACCAGGTAATGATAACATGGAGGCCAGTCCCAGCCCTGGGCTGCAGACTGAGTCACAGAGTGATGCCAGGAATGCATGAAAAAGCATGAGATTCTGGTTTCTCATGCCTAAAATGCAACTTTCAAAATCTACAAAGCATTTTTGGGTAGGGATTTCTCCATTCTACCTCTTTAGGAAAGGAAATTGTTAGATTAGGAATGTCATCAGCATTTAACCCTCCAAATGATTTATCATTTACTTTAGAAGACTTTGCATAGTTAAAAAAAATCAAATTCCCCTTTGTGAAAGGGGAAACACTGAAAGCATTTTAAAATGCTCAAACCATGTCAAACACAATAGCTGATTTGCAGGTTTCTGGTAAGTGTGTAATCAGGGTCACATAGGGCCAATGATTAGGCAGGCAGGTACTTTTTTGAACTGGTAGATACTTCTCAGATGCTGGTTTCTGTTTGTTCTTTCATGGCATGTTTCCAGTGTTGACTGAATAGATAGCAATATTTGAACTGATTTTTAGATATTTGTAGAATGAAAGAGTAACAGTTCTACCTAATTACCTGACTATGTGTAAGGAGGGTCTTGATATGGTACATGTCAACTACGAATGAGGAAATTGGAGAAAAATGGAAAAACTTAGCACGTTAGGGTTAACATCCTTCCCCAACCTTTGAGTATAGCCCAACAGAAGAGGTCCTCTCCTTAATTCTTAAGTTTCTCCTGTGTGATGTGGGCATGGACCTTTGGACTGATGATAAGTCTTCATTATTATATGCAGTTATGAGGATCTTAAATTATATGTGTTCACCCTTTAGAAAACACTGCTCAGTGATTGCTAAGTATTCATGCTGCATACAACAAAGAGTCCCTGGAGCACAACTATCTCCCAAGTTTTCCCTGTAAAGATTTTATGATCAATGAGTTACTTTATGCAGGTTAAAAATAAATAAAACAGAATCTAAGTTTGCTAGTAAACCATTTAAGAAAGCATGACAACTTTATATAGTTTTCTAAAGTTTGATTCTTTGTAAATGAGGTTACAATAATTTTTTTGTTTTTCTTTTTTATTAATATTTTTTTCTCTTACATCATTGTAATCCCCATAGTACTCCTGCCACCACATCACGGAACCATCACCATCATCCCTTGTGTTTCTTCCCTCCCCTGTTTTGTGTTTTGTTTCTCTTTCCTCCCCTTCCCTTGCTATATATGCTTCAGATCTATGGTCAACTTGCTAGTTTTGAAATTTTTTGACCTTTTGTTTGGTTGCTCTATGTTCCACATGTAAATAAGACCATTCTATATTTGTCTTTTCTTCTGACTAATATTGGTTAGCATATTCCCTTCCAGCTCCATCCAAGTTACCACAAATGGCATGAGTTTGTCTTTTTTTTTTTTTTGATCACCAAGTAATATTCTATTATGTAAATATACCGCACCTTTGATCCATTTGTCTCTTTGGGGGCATTTGAATTGTTCCTTATCTTGGCTATTGTATCTAGTATTATAATAAATATAGGAGTGCAGGTTACCTTTCAGGTTTGTATTTTTGTGTTTTGGGTAGATTTCTAGGAATAGAATTTCCTGGATCATGTAATAGACCCATTTTTGGGTTCTGAGAATCCTCCACACAACTTTCCATAGTGGCTGGACCATTTTACACTCCTACAAGCAATGTAAGATGTATTTTTTTTTAAATAATACTAATTGTAAATGGGTTATATTTAGTTTGGCATCTAGTCTTTCTTCCTATAGATGCATACATATATGATTACATATATATGCATATACAATGTATTTGAGACCTCAGTATAAGCATACCTTGTATCCTACTTGATTCATTTGTCAGTATATCATGAGTATTCCTGTACTATATGAAAAACATTCATAAAGAGCATTTTCAGTGAGTACAAAATATGCCAATACATGGGTGTATCAAAATGTGCTAACCCTGTTGCAATTGTTGGGTATTTTGAAAGAAATAATAAGAATTAAAAAGAAATAGTAATCAGAAAGAATAGTGATTGGTAAGATATAAATGTGCATGTATTCTAGTATATTTCTAATATGTATTGCTAGAAAGAAATTGTTAAAGTTTGGGGAAGCTGGGCATGGTGGCATTCAACTGTAATCCTAGTTACTTGGGAGGCTGAGGCTAGGAATCACTTGAATCCTCAGGTCCGAAACTACCTGGGACAACATAGCAATTTTTTTAAAGCTGTTTAAATTCATTGGCATAAGAATTTTAAGAAAAGTCACGTCCACTCACATGTCTTCTAGAAGATATAGATATGTTCATCTTTCTGTAATTATGTTATTTGACAGGTAAAAACTGTAGACTCTCTTCATTTGCATTTTATTAGTATTGAAAACATGCATTTTCCATATGCTTACTATTTATTCATTTTCCTTAGTTGTCTGTTCATACATTTTACCCAAGAAATTTTGATAGTTTTTAAATTAGTTCTGATTTAAATGGCCACTTATATAGTATGAATACGTTAGTCATGACAATGTCAAGTATTTTATTAAAGTCTTTTTAGTGTGTTTATGAGATTTGGGAAATATATTGTGCTTTATATTTTGGTAATGAAATTTCAAAAGTTTTGTGAAAATATTTTCTCTCTCCAGATTGAAAAATACATCTGTCTTCATCTTGCTAAATTTATCAGAGACTTCAACTCATGTATTTGACAGTATTTATTTCTAGGCTCTATATTCTTCCTGGTATTTGTTTTCGTTTTTTGTTTGTTTTTACTGTTATTCTTCATCAACTTCTTTTTAATTCATCACTAGGATGATTTAATCTTTGTGTTTTCAATATCTTAATTGCTTAGAAATTTTGCTTTTGTCTTTTAGATCACAATCCCATCTTCTCCCTATAATTTATCACTTATTCTTATTAAAAGGTCTTTGTTCTTATATGTACAGTCTTCCAACTGAACATTAAATTGAGCCACTGATATTTTTAGTGGACTCTCTTTCTTATAAATTAATTTTTGGGCAATTCACAACTTCAAATATGTCTCATCCAAAAATATATTATGAATTTTTACATTTGGATATTTTTATAAGTCACAGTAAACTCTTGTTATTTTTTCCATAAATACCACCCATTATTATGGTACCAAAAAGAAGGGATGAATGAAGTCAAAGAAAAAAAAAGAGGAGGGATATTAAAGCATGATAATCATTTTATAACTGAACTATTGGGAGGTATTTAGAAAATGTCAAAACTCCAAAGTCTCATCAGGATTTGGGGCCATAAAAATAGATGTAACTATGAGGTGCTAACATTCCTGGGTTTCAGTTTCTTTCAGAAGTCTGACCATTTGCAATTGGTACTTATCATCCTGCCTTTACTTGAATTCCTAAACTAAAAATGGTTTATTTTTACTTTTCTTTAATAATTTGACCCTTTACAATGATCCTTTCTTATGGTCTTTTTGATTTGGATTTTGTTTCCTGCTTAATGATTTACTCTTTTTGGTATATATATATATATATATATATATATATATATATATATAAATGTTATATTAGAAAAAAACGTTAAATTAGAAAAAATAAAAATTATTGTGCCACAAATTTACTAAGTACCATCCAACTGAATGTTACATTGTCAATAGTAAATGTGCTAATTTTAATAACTTTATATCAATAAAAAACAAAGTTATTTTGTTTATTCATATACTTTCATTAAATGGCAAAGAGAGTACAAACCAAATATATTAATGAACACCTTAGAGCTCTTGCTTCCAAGGAATTCTGCTACTAGCTGTTTTAGGACTATGAGTTCAATTCAATGTGTTGAACAGAGTCTGTGTGTTCAACGAGTAGAAGATTTTGTGTGACTGTGTGGAGGCAATCTTGGAAGAATAAGTTTGTCTTTCATTGGTTTAGAATAACAAAGGGTCTGCATTTTAAGTGTGGCTTCTAATTTTCCCTTTAGCTCGGTAAAATAATGTCCAATATAGAAGTAATGTGGACCCACTATGTAATTTTGAATTGTCCAGTGAGTGTATTAAAAAGTAAAAACGAAACTGTTGACATTACTTCAGTAGTATAGCTTATATAAAATAAAACCCAAATTGTTTTTATCTCAGCATGTAATCAGAATCTGAATATTATGAATGAGTAGCACATTATTTTTGTCACTCTAAGCCTATGTTTATATTTCACATTTAGAGCACTCTTCAATTCAGATAATTTTATCATAACTATTTTATGTGTTTAGATCTCATAGTTTTCAATTAAGAAAGAGATTCTTAGGCCAACACACTTACAATTTTTCCAATAACTGAATCCATGATTAATATTTTATTAAAATCAAATAAAACTAGAAATCCCATTTCTTAGTCACACTCCTCACAGTTGAAATGCCCAGTAACCTTATATAGATAACAGCTATTATATTGGACAACTATTATATTTAGATAAATATTTTCACCTGTATAAGAGGTCAACACAACTGGAAAAGTTAAACGTTAAACAGATATTCACGATCAGGGATATTGCTTTTTTGGATATCAAGGTTTTTCTTCTCATTGAATCGATTGATCAATTGACTCAAATACTAGAATCAAAATAGTTGTTTTGCTTCTCCATGTAAATCATCTGATTTTGGCCTAAGTTCTTTTATTTTCGTAAGGCAAATGTTTGTATGTGCCTTGGTTATCCTGAAAGCTGATTCCCCTGGATTTTCCTGTTATGCAGGAGACAGCCCTTGATTTAGGGGTTGTATGCTCAAGTTTTTAGTAAAATAAAGAACACCTCTATTAGGGGGAAAAATTAAATGTCATTAATGTGACACCATATTTTGTTCTTGCGTCTCAATTTTCTTATAAATCATGTAAATAAGTACAACAAACATTTACTGAGTGATTCCATAATACTTTGAATCTGCAGGTCCATCATTTGTAATGACACATACAAGTTGGCCTAGGAAAGCTAGGAGTATGTCATATGTCAAATGACACCCTTCATCAAGTTATGAGGGCATTTCTTTCCCAGCCTTACAGCTCAGTATAACGGCAGTTGGCAGTATTGGCATTTCTGATATGACTTCTTTTCGCCAGCTCAGCATTCTTAAAAAATAAATAGTTTTTTCACTCTGTGATTGAAAGGGTTAAATAGTACCAATTCATTACTGTTCACAAAAGGATTTATTTTGTTCTCATAAATCAGTTTTATTCCACATTTTTATTATTCTCTTGGGTGAACTACTCCAATTGAAATCAATACAAGTGCAAGTGACACAATCAATCTAGATATTTGATTATGGATTGGAGATCCCCAGGTCTGCTTTTTAGCCAGTTGCTTTCTGATTATCTCCCCAAAGAACTAAATATTCTATTGGCATCTATGAGTTGTGGACATGTTTACAAATCAGATAATCATCTTCATTAGTATACTGATAATGGAAGACTGAAGAATGATAAGAATTAGAAGGTAAAGACAACATATGTAATTATACCAGTGTTCATAGACTGCTCAGATTTCTCAGTGTTTTTTTTTTACAATGAAGTATTGTAAAATAATATTGTTCTTTTAAAAAACACAGTAATTGCCTATAAAATGCATTGTTAAGCAGCATTAGATAAGTGACTGTGTATTTCCAGCAACTAAGGTGTTAGAGGTTTTCACACAATTATTTTAGAGCTGAACCACATGAACTGATCTTGGTTAGTGGTAAAAATACTTTTCAGGTGAATAAATTGCCTTTGAAGGAATTCAAGCTGGTTCTTTTTCATTTCTATAATTGCCCAGACTGGAACTCTACCATCTGGGGGACTTAGAGAGAAAAACAGTCCAACTTTCAATTAGAGAGTAGAATTTATGAAGTTGTTGCTCAGGAGGGCAGCATTTTTATATTAAACTCTCTTTGCTTTACTAACAAATTTATATCTTATGATCCTTTACATATTGAATGCTTATTCTGGGACTGAGGTACCACATTATGTTCTCTTGCTTCTGACACCAGCCACCTGTTCTTAGCTCTTCAGCCAAATTTTTGTATCAGCACAATTAAACCATTTCATAATTTGTTTTCTTGTATTTAGAATAAGGAAGTATTTGGTACACTGATCTGATTATTTCCTTATAATAAATTCCAAAGCAATATTAACTGTACTTGCATGTTTCACAAATTAAGTTAACCTTAATCACTTGACTTGCTTTCCTCAAGATTTGTAGTAAGGATATTTTCGTGTTTGGGGGCAAATTGCCTCTGAAAGGCACATCATTTTGAATGTTTAAGAAAATTATCTCAGAAGCAGTTGAATCAGTAAACTCATCTCTCTTGCATCCAAAGAGATACCAATCATTCTTGAGATGCTCTAACTGAGCCTTTAGACTGGCAGCTGTCATTGCAGTCAGAGCAAATGTACTTGAATTTTCATTTGTAAACTTCCTGGTCAAGTGGAAATAGGGACTGCCTAGGACATATTTTCTTCCTGATGCTTTCTTTACTTTTCAGAAAATTGTATTTATAAGTACTGAATAATAGAGGACAGTGAAAGCATTATTGATGGTAGCTTGCAATTGTGCAAGACAGGACTGAACTCTACAGTGTTCTTTTCATGTACCCTTTCTACTCTTCAGAAAGGGTAATTCAAGAAAATCAATAGAAATTGGAAATCACTCAATTCAAAAAGGAGAGCTTAAGATATAGTCTCTTTTGTTGCTTAACTCAAAGGTTGGCCAATTCTTCTGTGAAGGGCCAGTGAGTAAACATTTTAGAATTTGTAGGCAATATTGTCTCTGCCATAACTACTCAACTGTGCAATTGTAACATAGCAGAACCTAGAAGTAGAGTGGCTGCTGTGTTCTAATGAAAATTTATTTGCAGAGACAGGAAGTTGGCCAGATTTTGTCTGTAGATCATAGCTGGTAGATCCCTGGTTTCATTATGATTTATATATATTTTTTCATATAATATATATATATATTCATGCAGAAGTTATATATGTTTCTTAATACTTTTACCTTTATGTGATTTTATTTATTAAAATATACACACTGACTTAAAAATTCACATGATCTAGAAAAATGACATTTGTTTAAAGCCTACAGTCTATAAACAACCAACACTAACAAATGGTGAACATCACTCAGATCTTTCTCAGCTCATGAGCGCTTTGTTGGTAGCAAGTAATAGGAGCAACACTGGTCAATGAAGGCAAAAATAAATTATTGTGAGAGAACTGAGCAATTCAAAAAGTTCTTGGGAAAATTGGGAGACACACCAGGAACAGAAGAGCCAGACAAGCTCTGTCTGTGGCAGGCATACCAGGACATCCCCTGTTCCCTGAGAAATCATAGCTCTGCCTCTGTGTTCTCAGTCATTCTAGAGATGTTAGGACAATCTCTATTTGGCCCTGCCTCATTGTTTCACTCCATCAAGTCTTGTTCCCCACTGATTGGCAACCCAGTGGTCAGGGGTCCCATTAGTGTCAGTTCTCTTCTCATTTAAAGTAAAGTACATTTCTGATCACTTTTCCCCACATATCTGTTATCTCCTGTCTGTTGTAATTTCTCAATATTTTTATGACTGTCTCTAGGCTTTCTATCCTACATTGATTCAGATTTAGTTAGTTCTGTTCTCTTGACTACTTTTTCTAATTTGTTTACTAAATACTTTTTTCCCCTAATTTCAAGTTTGTTTCACTAGCTCTACATATCCTTTTCCCATCTTATAGAGGATATGTATCCTCTCCAACCGTCCCTTCCCCCCAACCTTCCCAGAGCTTTGTGGTTGTCTTTTAATGTTAGAAACTTTATTTCTTTTGTCTATAGGCATGCATGTTTAGTATGTTATTTCTTCCTTCAAATTCTTATTGCTTACATTTGTATGGTCTGTTTTATGCAAACTTTGCGTTTCTTATGAACACAGCCTACTGTTTCTTGTCATTCCTGGCTCTAGTTCATTTTCCCTCAACCTAAACTTTGAGATCTGGGTGTTGCTATTATTGCATTGTCTGTGGTTATGGAGTGAGATAGGGTAAGTGGAATGAAATCGAACTGGAATGAAATTCTGTGCATTGCACAGAATTCTAAGAGATCTTATTAATCTGTGTCTTCTGAGATCCTGCTAAATATCCTTTGTAGCAGCACCTGCTCTGTTCACACACACCTCACACCCGGGAACACAGGCTTCGTCCTCCCTATCAAAACTGTTGTTGATAGAATAACCACCAGTGCCCACTTCCGGTCTTTGCAGACTCAGTTCATTCCCATTTGGACTGGAGAAGATTAGAAAGTGTTCCCAGAATCTCCTGGGCTCTCTATTTATTCTTCTAAAAGCAGAGATAAGAACACTGCTCAGCATGAATTGACCATGTCTATCTTCAGTTGTGAGGCTCTAATATTACTATTAATTTGAGTTCCCTCTCCTGTCTATGATGGCTACAGGATTTTCAGCTGTTTTTGCTCATTCTTGCTATTATTATATTCCCACTTTGTTTTCATTTATTAAGTATTTTTAAAAGATAATTCTTTCATACTGGTCATTCTTTTATCCGCCCTTCTCCCAAAACATAAACTTTTGAGAATTTATGAGTTATCCCAAAATCTCATTCCAGCAATGTGGCTCATGTAGAATGTAATTCTCAGATGGTACCCAATTACTTTCTCCCTCCTGGCACTGCTGTTCTTGTTCTTCTTCTTGCATGTGGCCAAAACCTGTGACTGGTGTTCAGCTAATAGACTACGTGGTGGGGATGTTGTGCTCTGTGGTGACAGTCATAAGAAAGTAATTTACCCATCTTTCCAGGGGCCTCTTTTCCTGAGTGACTCTGATGACACAGTTGTGTTTGGGGGGTTCAGGGGAGCAGGAAGTGAGGGCAACCTCCTGCCAGTGGCTGTGAAGAAATCAAGGCAGCCACGGCACCAGTGCAGAAGGGAGCCCTTGCTGAATTTTGCTTAAAAAAATTTTCTTGAAAATATCCTATTAATCAACAAATGAGAAGTTTAAGGTTTTTACCTTTGAAAAGGGCATTTATGTGGTTACTATTTTAGTGGGACATCATGGTTGAAACATCTTTTGACACAGATGACAAATTCTAGTTGTGTATTCCCAGAGCCATGATGGTCCTTCTAGCAGAATGACCACTTCAAGAAAGATTCAAACATACCCTTTTGTGGACGACAATGAATTAAAACTTACATCAGAGTAATTGCTATTGTGACCAAAAATTTATGTTCCCACTATAAGGTTCTATCCTCTACAGAGGCCTGACTAGCTCACAGGTCACTAATTTATTTTGCTTTCAAAATATTTGTGGAGAAGACATACCTATCTATTTATAACACAGGGAAAAATTTAAAGCAGAAACATAAACCTTCAACCTTTTCCCATAGGTTGAATTAAAAATAAATACCAACATTCTTTAGATCTGTACCAACATGGGTTCTATTAGAATAATAATTGAATTTGGAGGATGCACAAGCCTTTGGCATCAATTTGCAGTAATATCTTGGAAAGAATAAATATAAGTCCCTTAATACCTGATATCTAGAGTGATCTGGAATCCTTAGTTCACACTAAAGAACTTAGTTGACACTTTTCCCCGATCTGCAACAGCCCCCTTGCTATCTTTTGATTTGGGTATTGGCAGTTTTCTCTAACAATGAGGTGGAGCTGAGGAATATTGAAATTGAAACCTCAATATTGGGGGGGGGGGGAAGCCAGCTTTTCTTTTTACAGGCAGGAAGTGGGGGAATTAGTTAACATCTTTTCTACCTGAACGTGTGATTGTATTCCAAAAAAGTCTAACTTAAAGCAGAACCAGGCCTGACATATTAAATCCTCACAAGGTGACAGAAACCCGTTTGGTTTGTTCGCTGTCATTTCTCATTATAATCTTTGTCGTGAGAATGGATTCATGTTGTACCATTTTCTGTTCTTGTTACGATCTTTGTCACATGAATAAGATATCAGGATGTTAATGCCTGGCGAACAGCCTTCCGTGTGAGACGGGACCATACAGGACTACGCTGACCTTTGCAATATTATGTATTCTGATTGGCTGTTCATTTCACCTCTTTCCCACAAGTTAATAAGGCTGTAAAAAGGAGAAATGGCCAGCCAGTCAAATTATAGAATATTGAAAAGGTCAAAGCAGTACAGCACAGAGGAAAAAAAATTATGGAATATATGATGCATTAAAATTCTTGTGACAATGGTTGTAACAAGAATGGGAAAGGAAACCCGCTTATGTTATTTCAATCTGGAGAACCCCATCGAGTGGTATTCCCAGGACTGCAATCATTCACGCATCCCTGAATCATAGACGTGAAAATATCTATTTGTGCTGAATTTTGCTTAAGAAAATTATCTTGAAAATATCCTACTATTCAACAAATGAGAAGTTTAGGATTTGAGCATTTGAAATGGGTGTTCATGTTGTTAATGTTTTAGTGGAATGTCATGGTTGAACCAAACGAAAGACTTCTTATGAGTGAAATCTGTTGGGTGTGAGATTTCTGTTGGCTTTTTCTTCATTTAACTTTTTTTTTCTTAAAAGTAAAATGAAATATAGGACTGAATGAATAAACCTCTTTGAAAAGTCTTTAGAATGAACTATGTAGAAGTTTATAATGCAACATGCACTGTGCAAAACTTGTGTTTATCCTTGTGATGCATATTGTTTGTCAGTACCTAAGCATTTCTCCCTCTGCATCTTCAGTAGTGAGAGAGGAGTAAGACAGAGAAATCAAAAATTCCAACATTATTATTCTAGGTGTGCAATAATGTTTATTCATTCTTAAAATATTTTGCATATTTTAAAATTTCTTATGGAATAACTGTCCTAGATTTTGTAGTCTGTAAAGACAGACTGAGAGAAAAGTTAGCTTTACTCTTTCTAAATATGTGCCATTTCACTGATAGAATAAACATTTTATAGCCTAAAGCTAGAATCTAAATGCATCATTAATAGGGATGCCAAGTGCAGCCTAATTATTTTTGGAAGGTGAGGAATTGGATTTTGATCATTACGTTAAGACCAGCTGAAATCTGGACAAAATATTCCTAAAGTCCGCAGCTCAGCATGAAGAGTCATGTGATTCCTGGACCCCACGTTCTGATCGTCATTCAGTAGAGTCAGGATGGAATTCATTTATGTGACTCTACGTGAAGTACACAGATGCTTTTGATGGATGTGAAGCCTTGACCACTGATAATACACACCCACATTGTGCAAAGAGCTTAGTGTAACTTCCAGCCAAAGTCCAAGGAGTCAGACCACAGCCAAAGAGTGTGAATGAGGAAACTTAACTTCGAACTCACAGTGCCTGGGGATGGGGGAATGGGGAGCTGTTCCAGAATGCAGAAGCCTAACCAGGTCTGCACTATCCACTTATACTCACAAATGGGCCCAACACAGAGAGCAATCAGAGAGGAATGGTCACCTGTGATAGGCAGTGCTTATCGTTTTTTAGCATTTCCAAACTTGATCCTTGAAGCTGAACCAGCAGGGTTGCATTTTCCAGCCCACTGAAAACAAAGTTCATATAGGGCAAGTGATAAAGCACAACTCTTCTATGAAGGGGGTGGGGAGGGTACTTTGTCAGGCTCCCCCCAAGATGGAGGAGCTAACACTGGTAAAGTTCAAAGGGGACAGTAAAAGCAGGGAGAATGAAATCTGAAATAGTGGAAACTGATAGAGTTTTGAACCAACATTTTTGAGCTGAAGGTGAAGATCCTTCTGTTGCTCCAGGCCTGTGAATGGAGCTGTTTTGCTGGCAGGGATAAAAGAACATTCGACTCACTCAGCTGCAGGGTTCCTGGAGATGTACATGTTCTTTTTTTGAGCTGAACAAAATGGTTATGTAATTGCATACTTCTCATAATTATTGAGTAATTATATACTTCTTATAATTACTGAGTAATCATTGTTCTATAACTAGAACTTAATGTTACAACTAATTGTATAATTACCACGTATTAATGTTATCTGGGAAACTTAGAATAAAGTGGTACTTAATATATTTCTCCCTGCCATGCCATTTTCAAAGCTAGTAATAGTGTTTGTTTTCCAGCTAGAAATTTGCTTCCAAAACAAACAAACAAAAGGAAAGGGGGGAACCTCTCTGATATTATAACTATTGATGTTTACTCATTGATCTTATATTTGCACCTGGCTTGACATTTGTGAAAGACTGTGTTCTCTTGGCTTAATTTTGGAATGTTTGTTGTTGGGTTAGAATTTTGAACCTTGTGTCTGATATGCACAGTTATACTATTTTAGAAGCAATTAAACATCTGTCTGGATCTCCTAGGATAAACCGACCTTTATGAAATTTTACAATTGCACATGTGACAACACAGCATTTGTCTCAGCTATGACTGAAAGTGGCTCCTAGGAACTAGACAGTATGGCAACGAGAGAGCTTCAGATGTGGAAAATGTGGTTTCCCTAGAAGAACTCATGTTTAATCTTAAGCATCTAACAGCCCCATCTTATATATTTGGGACATCATCTTATCAATATCTACCAAAGCAAGTATTCCCTGCATGCAACTGGAGTATTCAATCAAATCAATCTGATTATCTATAAAGAATCTATGAAAACTATTATGGCATAATTTAAAAGTACCTTCTCAATGCATCATGAAAATATCACAGGTTACTCTGCAGGTTTTAGAACTTCTTGCGAATATATATTACATATATGGAGCTGTCCCTTGTCGTTTTTCATTTTAGAAACTTAAAGTCGTTCTTTCATTGTGAAGATCTCTGTCTTCTTATACTGAGTATAAATAGAAATTGCATCCTCCATTCCAAGTTATTATAAATATCTTTATATATATATATATATATATATATATATATATATATATAAGGTTTCTGCCCACTTTAACCACATTTTTGTGAAAATGTTCTTAAGAAAAAAGTACCTCTTTTGCATCATTTAATTTTATTCATTTCAGAGTTTGGTGTATAAACTGGAAGAATGGCATAGTGGTAGCAGCTGAGATTTCTGCTTTGTTTATTGAAAGACCTTAAAATTTTGATTAATTTTATGTCATCTAGGAGAAAAGAGACTGGAAGGATTTGCTATAAAGTAAATTGCAGGCTGCATAATTCTTGACCACATGAAAGTTCTAAATATTTGTCCGAACATATCATTTGTATGGGTTACAGCAAATATAATATCCTGTATCCATAGCCTTGCTATGCATATTGAACACCTGTTATATATTATGTATAGTAAATACATGATCTCACTTAATCATCACAATAACCTTGCAATCAAAGTGTTATCATTCCCAGTTCATGGAGAAAAAAACACAAGGTCCAAAAACACATAATTTAGCAAAGATAAAAATACTTGAGGATAACAAACAGATTCAAATGCAGAACTCTCTGGCAATCAAACTTATATACTTTCCTTTGTACTATACTCTGTCAATGGACTGTTAAAAAATTTTGTGTAAAAATTACTTTTTGTTTATGGTACAATGCAAGATCACTTTTCACATGTAGCAAGAGCATTCTGTCTTGAATAGAAGAGAGAGGGAGACAGTGATT
Source organism: Uropsilus gracilis (assembly GCA_004024945.1). Taxonomy (NCBI): domain Eukaryota; kingdom Metazoa; phylum Chordata; class Mammalia; order Eulipotyphla; family Talpidae; genus Uropsilus; species Uropsilus gracilis. The sequence goes on along the minus strand of PVHY01005715.1, from coordinate 19,944 downwards.
TTTTTCCCAGTCTTTACATCAAAGAAAATTCAAGAATTTAAAAAGCTTCAAGCAATTCTAAATAATCTACTAATGATCAATTTCTATATCTGCACAATATTTTAAAGTTATGTACATGTTACTTATTAAGGGGCTTTATATTCTTAGAATAACAATCCCGTTCTCTTCCTTATGACAAATGAATTAAAGAAAATAGTATTAACTCAGGGAACATTCTGCTCACAAAATAGTAAAGTGAAAGTAGCCCATTGGCAATAGCTCATTTAATGCTTTCGTGTGGACGGAGTGTGAATGTGATATTATACTCCTATTTAGTACAGCATTCTGTGAATTTGGGAACTGAGAAAATATACAGATGGTAGCAGGGAAGAATAGTTGAATAGACACTAACTTTAATAATAATTTTCTTGTTTAAGCAGCAATCAATAACTACACTCTTCTGAATGACACACCATTCATGCACAGCGGTGAAGACAGCGACCTGTGGGTGCCTGTTGACAGCATGCTGCCCTTCACTAACTACACTGTACAGGTGGAGGCTTCAAATAGCCAAGGCAGCTTGACAAGCAATCCTGTAGTGATTGCAATGCCACCTGGGGGTAAGTCTGGGAAGCATGTTGCTATCTAACTTTATACATATGCTCTAGAACTAAGTCTCCAATGAACTTGTTATATTATGATTAATTTTTTAAAGAATTTAAAGATGCAATCATTTTGCCTATTGCTTTTGTTGTTGTTTTATTGCACTGAGGCTCTCATAAATGTTTTTTTTTTTTGAGATTCTTGCACTGTGGATGCTAAACATGTAACTCTTACTTTCTGTGTGTTAAAGAAAACTGGAAATGCTTTGGATTTGAAATTTCATTTAAGTTCAAAATGTAGATTTCTAATTTGAGTTTTGACTTTCTAATGTGGAAGATTCTTCTGGGTTTTTTGAGAACTAGTTTATGTGTCTATAAAAACTCTTCTAGAAGGAATCATGCTAGCAGAAATAAGCCAGAAAGTAAAAGAGAAATACTGGATGGTCTCACTTATATGAGGGATAAAGGAAAAATAAACATACCAGACAAGAAAAATTTAAAACTAGCTTTCAGCAAATTAAAGCATAGAACATGAGAGGGAGATAGGGGAGCAGGGGTAATTGTTATGGGAGGGACACTAAAAACTAAGAAGATAGATTCAAGGATGATAAGGATAAGGTGGTAGAAGAACCCTGGGGTAGTGATGTAAAATAAAATAAATAATTAAAAAATTAAACCTCTTCACTTGACCAAATAAATAAATACATGAATAAGTAAATAAAATAAATAAACAGGCATTCTGCAAGTAATAGACTCAGAAAACTCTGCTTACCCCACAAGAAAAACAGCTTGAAATTCCACATTCTAACAATTACAGCTCAGTACTGTCACCTTTCATAGGTGAAAAGTTCTTTTGTCTGTGTGACTCTATTTTCTTTATATGTATGAAAAATAATTGACCTAACTTATTCCGAATTATTATCCTGATCTGTCATTAACTCTCTTAACTATTTGTGGGAACGAATTGCAATGGAGAAAACTCCCTCTCAAATTGATAAATAAGAAATGCTTTAAAATAATTTTTCATTATGTATGAATGTTTTCAATTGGATGCTTAGTAATGCCAGTTTTTTGAAAATATCATAGGACACAGATCCCCAGTGTTCATTTTGTTGCCCAACTTCCAGAATCAGTGTGTTGTAGACTAAGGGAGAGCATTTTTCTTGTTTAGCTAGTGTCTGCAGGAGGACTCCCTCTGTATTCATGAGGATGTAAGAGCATCAAATGCCACTTCACAAAGGGAAAAGTAACAGTTAATTTGTAGACATCTTTCTTTCTCTAAAGAAAATAAGTACTGCTGCTGATTCATAAAATCCGTTTGCTAATATAAACCCTTTGTGTTCTTATATAAGAATAATGAATGAAATCTTTTTAAAACATTTGAAACTTTAGCTAGCAGAAGCCACATTGTTTAAGAAAAGAATTCTTGAAAAATTTGTTGAGGAGGGTGGTTGATCAATTCAGATTGAATTTTATTTCATGAACCAGTAATAAAGGGAGTTGAATTTAGCTTGCTGCTTGTTGAAGAATTAAGAAAAAAAATCAAAACAAAACAAATACTAAATGAAAACAAATTTGGGTAACCATGTCTTCATTTTTCAGTCTAGGCCAATATGCTGAAGGATATAGAAAATTGTGATGACTTTAGTATATAATCCCTTCTACTCACATTTAGAAAGACTCACCACTCCTAGTGGAAATTTTGAAGTTATATAAAAATATCTTCTTAACAGGATATGGAATATTTAATGAGTTAAGCATTTATATCTTTGTACACTGATTTAGAGAATTTGTAATTTTTACCAAGTTACTTCATATTCCCAAAGTAGAACTAATTTGAGTAATTGTTCATATGTTTAAGAATATACGGTCTAATAATTTGTAACATATGTACATAGGTATCTAGACAGTGAAACATACCTAGCCCTTATTGTTAGCATTGTGAATCCACCTGTCAGTGGGTTAGCAGAAGGGTTGACATTATATAAGCAGAAAGAACCTGATATATGTTTTTAGAGTATTACAGTGGAACTGAAGTCAACTACTAAGCTTTCTTCAGTCCTACTCTGTGGATGCTGATTCTTGGAGTCCCATAACATCAACAGACTTGCTTGCTCTAGATATGATGTAGACTCTCTCCCTATACTCTGAAATCCAGAATTTGGGAGATGACCCTTCAACCAAAGAGGAAGGAAAATGTCTTCAGAGACAGACAGTGTGATCTGTTCAAGTTTATTACAGCCATTAGAACATACTTTTTTTTTTCATCATTAGATTGTTGTTGATTACAATTAGGAAACTTATAGCTTTGAAATTATCTTTTTTATGACCTTGTGGCAGTTTAAAGGTGATACCTCATTGATTAAATAGGTTTTAGTTCATGCTTCCTTTTACTTAATGACCTGAAAACATATTATCCTGATTTACACATAAAATCATGCTGAAAAGCATGTGGCATTCACTTGAATATGTGTGTTTAAGTAGAATTAAATTAGTACTGAGAGTTATTAAAGAAATCTTCCATGCCTTTGTCCAGTGAACTGTGTTTCATACCGAAATGAATAATAAATGAACCGAGGTACAGAAGTGAACCAACTTAAAGCAGAGAAGGTTTTCTATGCTATTTGCTTTTCCATTATATCTAGATTGTTATCATCATTGCCATTTCTTTGATCTCCATATTCTCTCTCTTTTATGGGGATGTTGAATTCCTAGCATCTTTCACTGCAGAATTATGCAAGTTTCTTGGCTATGTGGTCTTCTCAATGTCGTTTAAAAATATAACAATGCACACGTTGCACAAAACAGAAAAGCTGCTGCTTATCAGTCACTCTAAAATGTGCCCGGGAAACTTTACCCCCTTGATCTGTGCTAACCCAACTTGTTTTTCAGGCTTCAACTTAGAAGTAGTCCATCAAAACGTCATACTTTACCAACCAAGGCTATGAGAGCACTTCTCCAAAGTCCAGAGTACAGTTATATTATGTTGCCTGTTTGAGCTACTGTCAAAATCACTGTTGAGAACTTCCTGCACAGCAGAGACTGCTTCTTATTCACATTTTTATCTTGTGTGTCTAGACTAGATCTGACACCTGATAGGTGCATGCTGAATAATGGACGAGTGAATAGCTGCATAAATCAGTCAAGATAGCTTAATTACCAGATCTAAATCCTAAGCTTCTGAGTGCTGGGACTGCCTTGCCTCAGTTCCTACCCAAGCAACCCTATAGTGCAGCTAGTAGTGGAAGTTATGACCTTCTCTGGACACGTGTCCAGCATAGGAATGTCGTGGTCCACATGTCAGTAGGGAACAGACCAGAAAGTGGGTAAACACTAAAGAAAGGAATATCCTTTCCACCAATTCATCATTTTGATTCCCTCCTCTCTGTACTTACTTTTCTGATGAGATGAACAGACTTTGGTTCTCATAGGCAATTAGAAAGGAGAGATTCAGGGATGGTATGGAGACATTCACCCTGGTGCATCATCTCTTAGTGATGGGTAGAAAAATCTTATTTTATATTGGTTTTCTCTATTTTTTTGATGACAACTATGATTAGAGAGCAGTTTTTTTTATATATGTTACATGTCAATAAAAAACCACAAGAATCAAAATCTACAAATACCAACTTTGTTCCATTGCTGTTGCTCTTGCTTAATAGAATTATATTAAAAATAAAATTTCTGACTTTCACTAAACAAAAAGGAAAAGAAAAATGTAGTTAAAAGATGTGATAAACACAAGTTATTTTGAAGATGGAAATTGAGGCTATTGAGATCACATAACCTATAACTTAGCACACAGATGAATGGCAGCAAATTGTTAAAATCACCCTCTTTATTTAAAAATCCATTTGAAATATTATTTGATCAACTGAAGGAGTATTGTGTGCATGTTATTTTCAATTAAGTTACATATCCTTATCTACCTCTGTATCCCCAGGTTTTTGTAATGCCATAATTACTATATTTGTAGACTGTTTGTAATAACATCATTCTCATATTTAGTACTAGGATATGCTTAGAAATGCATGGATTTAATTTGAGCTCTTGAATAGCATTATAGTGCAGGTTCAAGAGTTCTAAGAAAAGAATTTTAAAAATAAAAATGGAATCCGAATGTTAATCCATAAATATGAAACTTTCCTATGACCTTTACCCCTTCAAGGTCTGGAGTTACTAATGGGGTTAGGTTTTCAACTCTTAATGGGGCTCAGTGCATTAGTATTTTGTATGCATGGAATTCAGCATTCGGTTTAATAAGTGGTTGACATTGGTGATGTCCCTTAATTTGCTTAAATCTAATTGGCTCTTTTATCAGTCAAACCTGTATGGATTGGCAATTGATCAGGAAGGGTCAGCCATGACTCTGCATGTAGCTAGAAGATGGAGCCACCAGTTAAAGTCACAGCTGCATGATAATAAGCAGAAGACGAACAAATGCGCTTAAGGGAGGGTGGCAAGGCAGCTTAGAAGTTTTGCAGGATCTTCAAGTTCAGAACAAAGGCATTATAGAGTATATAAATTTTAAATACACTGCATTTTGCCTCCAGACTTAAACCTTTTTTTCCAGATGAACTGAAATCTTGTCTGAAACTGTCTTTGTTACATCAAAGACCTACTCAGAAAGCTAAGAGAGACAGAAGAAGCATAAAAGGGCATAGTTTAAAATGATTAGTGACAAATTCCATACTGACGAGCTGGAAACAGATTTTTTATGAAACTTTTATATTTTTTCCAAAAGGAATAATTTTATTCTATTTATCTTTCTCTGAATTGCTTTGCTTTCGAAGTGAAAGGAACTCAAAAACACCTTACTTGAACTTAATCTAGTTTTCTATAACAGTAAATAATTTGTCACTTATGCCTTCAGATGGATGGGGATTATAATAATCTACAAGCTTTATGAAAATACTAAGCTTAAGGAATGTGTTTCTTTTCCAAAGATGTGTTGTTAAAGATGAAGAACTGAGAGAGGCAGACTAGCAGAGTGATTTGCTTGAGAATTTGTTTTAATTTGTCCCTCTCATCCCTTTGACTTCCTCCCCACCTAAAAACTGGATGAAAGAAAAAAGGTGAAATCCATTTGACATTAATATTTAGGCATATTATAAGACAGTAGACTATGGAATCCTGCAAATTCAGATTGGATTTTACTTCTGTTTCTCACTGACTGAGTGAATTACTGGCAAATCTGCAAATAGATCTGAGCCTCAATTTGTTCATTCATAAAATAGGCTTAAAGTATTAAAAAGAGAGTTAAGTGGAACCATTTTTAAATGGTATTGATACCTTGTCTGGGGCAAACAACAGTTGTTTCAAGAACCTTGTTTGTGAACACAGCAAGAAAATATTCCCAACATAGGGACTAATATTTTTTGTTATCAGGGAGACAGAATCAGTAACTAAGGATATATAGACAAGAAGAGTTAAACTGTTAGCAATTATCTCCTTTCTTTTATCACATACTTCATCTTCCTCTTTCTTCCCATGAAATGCTACCAGCATTTTCCCCCTTCTTAGGGCACGTTTTAATTTTCTACACTGAATTGCAGCAATTTGTAGGGTAAGTGAATCAGCCTTTTTCCTCCAGTTACCCTGTATACTACACCCAGCACCCAGGGTATTACACCCTCCCCATCCTCCCCCATGATTGTGGGTCCAGTGGGTGTGCACATGAGTAAATAAATGTGCACACCTGGGTCTAGGAGAGAGGGGATAAAGGGGTTCAGAGACCCCCAATAGATGACAACAATAATAGGAGAGAACACCAAGAGCGAGCCCAGGGAAAGAACATGAAGATTCCTGGGAAGTTGGGGGAGTTGCCTGACTTCCAGCACCCCCAGCCCTGCCTGATGTTTCTGTGTAATCACTAGAACCAGTAAAGAACCTATACAGATTGGTAAGCCTGATGCTTGTCAGTGTCTCGAACAGAATACTTGACATTACACTCTTGCCTCTCAAATAAGTTCTTGACTGCCCCTCATTTCTTTAATTTTTGATTAATAACTTCCACTTGATAGTGGGTTTAAGGGTGTTTGTCCTTTGCATCTCTTCCATCTTGCTCTTCTTGAATTCCTTCCTTTGTAATAAACTTGTGATCTAGTGAACAAATGGATGTCTTGAATTCTGTGGTTCTTCTCACAGATTAATGGAACCCAAAGAAAAGATCATAAGACTCTAATTATGACCTACTGAGCAGAACTACAGAAAACAACCTGGATCTGGCATTGGCATCCTGACTTGATGGAGTCTTTGGGAGCTCAACTCTATAGCTGCTGGTCAGTTGCACTGGTGACTGCCAAGACCTTTGAATGCCATCTGAAGTTCATGATGAGGGCATGTGAGAGGCATATTTTGAAGCTGAGCCCTCAACCATGGATTCTGATACTAGCTCTGAACTGTGAGATACCCAACAGGTGTCTAGAGCCTTGCTTGGTACCCTGGGGGGAGCCCCCATACATGCTGAAATTAAGTTTGTAAAGTCCTATACTTCTAAATACTGGAAAACTCCCTAGACATAGGGCAACTGAGTGTTTTTTGTACATGCCAGGAGATCTGCATCATTCTATCTGGTGACCTCCACACCCATCCCTACATTTACCCTTTAGACTGTTGGCATAAATACAGCCAAGCCAGCAGTTCTACTGATGAGTGACTGTGATGTACACTGAATGATGCAGCAAGCAAGAGAGATAAAATAACTTCAACATTTTGAAAAACTTTAAAACATCTCTCTCCATGACCTATGGATTATAATTTATCAATGATTTTTACATTAAACTCTCTTGAATTAGCTTGGGTTTTCAATGAACTGAAAAACACATTTTTTCCTTCATAGATCTCCCTTTTGCATCAATACTTAACCATTTCTTCTATACAGTTTATTATTACTTTTCTATTCTACTATTCATCAATAATGCATTCCTAAATTTGTTAATGCTAATGAAAGAGAGAAACTTGAAATACTTTGCTATTTTTTTGCCTTTTCCTAATTTTCCTTAAAAATATATCTTTAAAACTTAAAATCTTTGGATTTATGTCTACTTTATTTCTCACAGAATTACAAAGTTTAGTAGTTCTTCAGATAATATATTTGGAAAACTGAATTAAATGTTTGCTTTTTAAATGTAGCATATAATTTTGTCTCAAAATATTGCTAAAACAATAGTATGTGGAGCCTGATTTTTCATAGAATGAATTACTGAATTAATTTTCACTTAAATTTTAGGATATTGGATGCTCTTTCAGTTGTCTTATTGTATAGCCAACTACCACTACCCCCAATTAGGTCATTGAATCCCACTGCTCTGTTATTTTTCATGAGTGTGAAAGTTGCCATATTGGAGAATAGAACTAAGGGTTCTGTTGACCTCAAAATCATGCTCCTGATCTAAGCTGGTTGATTATCCATCCTGATATGTTACAGAAACAGTGGAAATTGTCTTTTCAATCTGGTGAGTCAGTTAAGGGTAGGTGAGAAGGAGAGTGGCTTCTATGATCTAAGTGGTTCTTATGATCTAAGATCTAAGGCTGTGTATAGTGCAATGGACCAACCAAAGTGAGAATGGTATCATTTCACAGCAAGATCGCTGAGGGAATCCAATTTGAAAGTTAAACTCAGGGATGCACCACTAAAACAGAAAACAAAACTAAGAAAGGCAAACCCCATTCTATCAGGCAAATAATGAGGGTAAACCTCTTTCACTGTAGCACTGATAACTAAAGATATTTCTACACCTTTCAGATCTCTATGTAGTACTTGCCAGAATGTTTTTTGTTTGTTTGTTTATGAAATTAATAGTTCTTAAAATAAGCATGTACATTTACTGGCTGTATTTAAACCCAGCGTTCAGCAGTCTGTTTTCCCTGTCCCTCACCTACTCTGAATCCATTGGTCTCTTTTCAAGATATGATTGGGAACGTCAGCATGGACGTGGTCATGAGATGTTGTCAACACAGAAAGAATGAAAATTTTAAAAGTAATAATAATCTGTGGGTGAGAAGTTGAAATCAATAATGGGCTAAGATGCTCTGTTGCCTTATGTAAAAGGGAAAGGGAAAGATGAGATGAATTGCACTTTATAGTGGAAAAGCCACAGTGAAGCCAGAGCAGGCTGAGGAATAGAACATTCTAGGATACTACATTCTGCTCCATAAACCCATACTGCTGCTTCTCCTTCACTCTATTAGAAGCTACTCACTCTGTGCTGCATCCAGTTTATGTGAATCTTTAGAATAGCTGTGCCTGCTGCACCACCTCTTTGTATATCTTCCAAAGGGGTTACTCCTTTTCCCCTTGGAAAACTGGAAGTTTTCCATGGAAGTGATCATGTAGAAGTAGCCAATGAAAAGAAAATATAAAATTCTTAATAAAGCAGTATTCTTTTAAAACACATCAGCTCATTAGCTAATCTATGTTTTCTCCCAAGTATGTTATGAGACTAGACCCAATGCATTCATAACTGTCTTAAACATACTTTCAAATCATTTTATGAAAGTCTTATTTTTACCTTCTTAAAATCAGGTTTGTCCTGCAGTTTGTCTGTCTGTCTCTCTCTCTAATTCTCTCTCTCTAATTCTCTCTCTCTAATTCTCTCTCTCTAATTCTCTCTCTCTCTCTCACCCTCACTCTCTCCCTGTAGGTTTGTGGAGAATACCAGTCAAAGAGAAATTTCTATTTCACAATTTGTGAAATTTTCCTCACTTTTCATATTCACCATCTTTACAATGAACTTCTAACTTATAAAAACACTTTAGAAGGACTAACTTCTGAGCCATAGAGAAGACAGAAGGGAACTTTGAAGTGTGCTTACCATGAACCCAAGAAGCCTCCAGCAAAGGGCTGCCAGCCTCCTGCATTTGCATACTCTCATGTGGTTTGTATAAAAATACAAATGCCCCCACACACAATTAAGTGCTATCTTTGGAACATCCTGAAGCAAGAGAAAGGGCCTGAAAATGTTTTTAATCCCATTTTTCTTTCTTTACAGGAGAGAGGGATGGTAAGTATTGTTCCTTTAAGTTTCATTGATATTAAAAAGTCATAATTTAAAAAGAAATAAGTGCCATTCCCCTTTCTGTTTTTCATCTTGGAATAAAGGTTTATCTATAAATTTAAAGTGAAAAAACTATTTCTGCCTGACTGGCTGTGCAGTTGAAAGCAAATTGAAGTTTTATTTGAATTTTTGGTGTGCCCTAAAGAATTTCTGCTTTATTTTTTTTAAATAATATCTTATTCTTTTCTTTTGCCTTTGTTATCATATACATTCTTCCTGAGTTGCATAAGATTCTCTGAGCATTCACCTGTATAAGTTATTTTATAAAAGTGAGGCAAGTTCTTAATATATCTTCAGCACTTAAGTACCATATTTTCTATCTCTTTTCACTAGGAACTTTAAGAAAATTCTTGTTGTGTCTCCATAATGGGGTATAGCTCACCTGGATTCTAAAGGTTTTAAAGTCTGTACAATCTTAGTGAAGAACAGGTTGTGAGAACTGTGGGTAAATTCACTGCAACCACTTTGTTATTCATGATATTCATTACTTGTAACAAATTAAGCTAGAAATGTATGGGGATCCAGAGTGTGGATTATGAGGATCTTTGTAGTTCTATGATCATTTTGGAATGTATATGACCTTCCATTTTTATTTAAATGGTGATATATATGTATCATGCTTATCTACTAGAGTATAAACCCATGGTAAGGATAAAATGAATGAATAATCATAATAAAGAAATAAATCAGAATTCTCACTTTTCTCTCTCCATCCCTCCTCCCAACCTCTTCCCTCCCTCCCTTCTTTCCTCCTTCCTTCCATTCTTCCCAGATTCCCTCACCATTAATCTTGGCTCCAGGCACACAGTATGAAATTAGCTTACCATCATACCCCTAAGGAGTGATAGTGGTTTTATGCTCCTTTTCACTCAATATGCTTTCCCCCTTGCCACCCTTTTCATTACAGTGCTTCGGTTTCCCCAGAAACTTTCGTCCTGAGAACAGGTGCTGTGTATGGAATAGACTTCAACACCAGTTCTAGCTAGGAGGATATCATATCTCCCTGGTCACAATGCTCTTTTTTTCCATAGGAATCATAGATGTTCCAATTGGGGTCAATGAACTACAATTAGCTACTGTTACCAACAGAAACATCTATCATGCTCAGGATTTTGAATTGGTTACTTGACTCTAGTGTCAGTCCTATTTCTCCTCAAAAGATCAAAGCATGTCAGCAGCATAGAGGAAAGCATGAAAGCAGAGCAGACCTGGGGAAGGGGGCAGCTGATTCTGGTACATTACTTGAGTTGCTCTCTCCTAGTTTTTAAAAAAATTATTATTATTATTATTATTATTTTAATTATGGGAACCACCCCCTTTCACTTTGTAAGCCTGATTTGTCATTTGAGGTGAGGGTGGGGTGGGGGGTATTCCTGACACCTGAAAACAAAGGTATTTAAACCAACACAAGAAAAATAGTTAATAGAAAAGAGTAGAGAGCATTTAGAGAAGCCTTATGACTTCTTGAAAATCACGCTAAGTGTGGCCATGCAACAAATGTGTTTGCTTTTGCTTGACTTCTCAGATGTGGACACCTAAGAAAGCACACCAGATGTAAAAGGAACCACTAACTAGATTATGGACTCACTGTCTACTTCCCTTCCCCAAAGCTTTTCCTCAGATCCTCTCACTGGGAGTCTTCTGAGATGCCAGGCTTCCATTTTCAGGTCTTTGAACCACCCTGCACTAATTAGTTATTTGAGCAGAGTGAAGTGTTTGTGCTTGACTGCAATGCAAGTTTCTCATCTCAGTGTGGTAGACTTGCACTAAATTAGTGGAGCCATGGTATGATCCCAAATTGAAAAAGTTGTTCAAATCGAAATGCACATTTTACACTTGATCTTAGCCAAAAGGCCAAGAAGCAATTAAAATGCACATTCTAGAGTACCATCCTCAACCTCCAGAATCAGAATTCTGAGCCAAATGACGAACATTTTATGAGCTGCTCCTCTTTATTTTGTTTGAAATGAAAGTTTGGAAACCATCAAACTTGACCATTTTTTGAAAACTTCAAAGAAGCAGCATTCATAATTGACTCTGACCCATGTGTAATTAGGACACAGAAATACTGAGGGAAAAATGGAAGGAACAAACCCCTGTTCTCTATTCATCACTGGCAACAGGAGCCTGGTCACAGAGCTACTGGCCTTTCTAGTACACAGGGACTGCATGATGCCCCCAGTCTCCTGAAGAGAGCAGAAACAGGTCCCGAGGAGACCCCTTCCAGATGCTGACTCCTACCTGTGGCACGGAAAGCAACAGGCAGGGAGCTGCATGCACTGAAGAGCTCTAATGGCTCTGCTCTGAAAGGCTGTCAGCTAAATTTCCTCAGCTCATCCCTTCCTTCACAGAACAGCTGTTCTAAGAAACTCCATGTAACCAAAACCTGACTCTTTTCACTCTGGGGGATTTTCTTTAATGAGTGTCTTGTGGCTGCACCTCCTCTGGGGGGTTTTGAAATGTGTTTCTCCAAGTCAGTTACATCTTTATTCCAGGCTTTGCTGGCTACCAACCCTCATACTTCAGATGTTTCCTTCGAGGCATTCACAAATACAACTGCATAGCATAGGTTGGCATTATGTCAGGGTACCTAGAGATTAAGATCATGTAGTCTTTCTTTTGATAAAAATAGCCCCCTTTGAAGTGTGGTGACTCACACCTTGGTAGTACTTGCAGTTGCTGCTTCACAAATATTAACTTATTTAATTCTCGCAAACTCTGTGAGGAAAGGGCTATTATTATCTTTATTTACACATAAGAACACTGAGGAAAACTAGTTCATATGGTCATGCAAGTGCTAAAGAACAGACACCATTTCTAACCTAGCCTGGCTCTAAGCTACTAATGGCTCTGTTCCACTTAGCAGAGGCACCTATTTTGAGGACCCACTAGTCAACAGGGCCGCAAGCCTTGGCTCTACAATTGTGTCTAATATAATTTCAAGGGTATTATTTGGTTGAAATGTAGGGTGTTCTTACCATGCTGGCCTATGAACTAAAGAGCTGTTCTCAGGTAACTGCTTGTTCAACATATTTAAGTTCACTATCTATTTAGAGTCTCCAAAGGACACATGGAGATGACAAATTGCATGTGAAAGATGTTCGTCCTCGCTTGTCATCAAGATAAGAGAAACCAAATCCAAGTGAGTTACCACCTCACACTTATGAGAATGAGTAATTTCAAAAAGCTCAAAAACAGCAAGAGTTGGAGAGGATATGGAAAAAAATGTAACCCTCTGCAATGTGAGTAGGAATGCACATTTTACAGCCCTTTTAGTAAGCCAATGTAAGGGTTTCTCAAAATATTGAAGATAGATCTACCATCCAGATTTCCACTCCAAGGTTTCTTCCCAAAGAATACGGAAATACTAATTCACAGAAGTATATGTGCCCCTATACTCATTGCAAAACTATTTACAATCATCAAGTTATGGAAACAACCTAAGTACCCAAGGACATATGAATGCATTAAGGAGATATGATTTATGTACATGTACATATATATTCATATATATATGCAATTTAACACTACTAAATAATAAAAATGATGTAGTTTTGTCATTTTCAACAACCTGAAGGGAACTGGAGGGAAACATGTTAAGCAAAATAACTCACATGGAAAAACACATATCACATGGCTTCACTTTTATGACGAATAGAAAGAAATAAAACAAAAGGTAAACAGAAGCAAATTCAATAGAGAACCACAGAGATCTGTTTGTAGAATTTAGTTACCAGAGTGGGAAAGGGAAGCAAAATGGGGGTAAAATGTGGAGGGGAGCCGGGCACGGTGGTGCATGCCTGTAAGTGACTGCTTATGGTGTTGCAGCGGGGTCTGGGGCTCACGGTTCGAGTTCCACCCAGGGCAACACAATGAGACAGGGTCCCAAAAAATAACTGGTCATGGTGGCACATGCCTGTAATCCTAGCTACGTGGGAAGCTGAGGCTGGGGATTGCTTGAGTCTGTGGTACCACAGGTAACATGAGCCTGTCGTTCCACAGGCAAAAATAGCAAGACCTACTATCCAAAAAAAAAAAAAAAAAATATATATATATATATGTGGAGGGTACTGAGTTGGAGGACTTTGTGGTTTTTGATGGAGGGTGTGGAGGTGAAATAGAGCTGAAGAGGTATGAGCCTATACTTCTGAATCACATGCAGTGTCACAAACCATTACTTCAATTTTTTAAAAGGTGTGCAATCTAATAAGGGGGAAATATAGTTAGAACTTATTTTTAGTTTTACGAAGTAGCATTAACTGAAAATAATATTACATAATCTACTCTGCTATGTAGATAGCAATGAAAATCAGTTGATTTTTCCTTTCTCAGTATGAGTATAAGGCTACCTTACCCAGGAAACATTTTGACCAATGTTTTCATATTTCCCCATAAACATCCTATTAAGACAGCTAATTAGAAGAGAGTCTTAAAACAACCTCATATTTTTCTATCTAGAAGAAAATATTCATTAAATTTTTCTAAAACTATTACTCTTTTAGCTCAGCAGTGGTATATGAATTGTAATTTATGCTTCTTTCTTTGCCTTGTCATCAAAGATTTAAGTTTTCTGGATTTAAGTTTCCCTCTTTAGGGCTCTTTTATAATTGAGTTTGTTGTGTTAATGTCCTCTGTATCTCAAGAGATGAAAAGATGTCATCTTCTGATTGTGTGTAATTTGCACTCTTGTAAAGAGAAAATTTGTTTAAAGTGTTGAATTAGTGAAAAATTATATTGCAAAAGAACAAGGAGAGCTATATTCATAAATATAAATCAATCCTTTTCTCCCTATACTGAAATAATGAATCTGGAATAGATTAAAAACATAATAGTCAGATTAGGACACTTATTTACAGCATATTTGAGAAACCAGAAATTGCTACTGTGCAAGCAGGGAAATTGTTCACTGTAATGGCCACAGAAATGACCATGTGTGTTCTTTGCAGATGGAAGACTTTCCTCATCAAAGTCTGAAGTTGAGGGTATGACAACCAAAAATTAGTTTGTATCTCATCATTCTCATGGCTGATTCTAGAAATCAAGTGAACATGTCTTAATTTGTGTAATTGTTAAACACAAACACTGCAGGGTTTATAAAATTATCTCAATTTTAATTTACCCACAACCTATCTTCCCTGGCATTTTCATTGACTGGTTGTTTGACCTTAGGAAAGCCTTTTCCTCTATGGCCTCTTTACCCGTGACCAGGCTCGGTGGGTTTCAATAAGGATCAAAGGTGAGTGTGCGCACTTAAAAGATAAGGTGACACACAAGTAGGCATTCCACTATTTGTATTTGTTCAAAGAATTATAAAGTATGATATATAATCAGCACAAATTAGATGTAAACTTTCACTATTGAAGTTGAAAATTAAACCAACTTCTAAACATCTAAATGTTTATTTTCCATGATGGTTACAACAGCTACTTAAAGCTAAATGTAAGGGAACAGCAGCCTGGTTGTGGTATATAAATTATAAGTGAGGACTAATTTGAGGATCAAAGATACTCTTCAGGAGATATCACTCCAGTGGTTGGAAAAGCAATAGCTGTCTCCCTCCATCTCAAGTGTTTGTACTCTCTGTCTTGGAAATATCCTTCCCACAGATCAGAATCTTGATGTTTAATTTAACTCAAAGGTTTTTGAGAAACACAACAGGGGGTTGTTCTGGTAGTTCTGGCATTGAAGAAATTGAAATGTACATGTTTTTTCTCATTTATCAAAGACAGGCAAGAATCTAAACTGACATTTTATATCAAATGAATTATGAACTGTGTACTTTGCACCTAAGGGAACAACAACTAAATTAGAGTTTGGGATAAAAGAGAGAAAGAGAGAGAGAAATAGGTTTTTTAATAAAACATACAGTAATTTCTGTTCCTGTCTGATGGTGACAAGACCAGACACTGTTTCACTATAGATAGAGGGAATGGATGCAGGCTACTTTGAAGTCTAGAAGATTCAAATTGTCCCCCTGTAGAGAGCAGATTGAATAGCAACATATGAGCTTCCTTCTTTTTAATGGAAGCAGTTCCTGAAGTAAGCATTTGAGTTTAACTTTTAATGCAAAGAAGAATCTTATGTCTATGCAAAGTATCCAATCAAATAATTATCAATGGAAGATTCTAGTGAATTCATGTTTATTTTCTCCTTGTAGACAAAGCTGTGTTTTGATAGTTATACTATTTTTCATAAGTGGGTACACATAAATTTGAAACAAATAGTACATTTGTTTTTGAGTTATGAGTTCACATTTGCCAAAAAAACTGAACTGACAAAATTTCTTAGTATCAATTCCATATACAACACTTGATTACAAATGTGTCTCTAAATTACTAGAAACAAATTACAATCAATAATATTCTGCCAACAAAATTTTCTCATATAAACTTAATTCTATATTTTTTTGTCATTAAATGAGAATCTTTTTTTCCCTCAATTTTTCATTCCAATTCTACTATTCATGACCTGGAATTTGTTCCTAGAAGCCTTGTAGCATTCTTTTAATCCTGTTCATTACTATTCTCTCTTAATAGAGAATGTGAAATGAATGGAGGTGTTGAAGGGAGGGATACCCCATGTGCAATTTGGGTATTTTAAGACTAGAACAAATTAGTTGAGTAACGTAACCTAGGATCTTCAAATGATAATTTAAAATACTTCTTTCTACATGAAGGAAGCTGGAGTGAGAATAACTCAGCAAAAAAAATTGGTGTGAAGTCCAAACTAAAATGTATAATGCTGTTGATAGCAAAAATCTCACATGAAAATTTGAGGACACTTTGGAACAACACAGTTTTCATATCATCTGGGAGATGTGTTTGAAAAGATTGCAGCTGATGGCAGAAAAAGCCAGACAATCCACAACTTCACCAAAGGAGCATTGATTTAACATCAGGGAAGAGATGGGAAGGAAAGCACCATCACAAGAAAAGAAAGATGAAAAATGAGTGTTGAGTGACTAATGCAACCTGGGCTCCAGCTAATAACAAAGTAGAATGACAATTCCACCATCACTATTGACAGGAATTGCTTGCCAAGATGAAGACGTGCAGGACAATGAGCAAATCTCCAAAGTGGTATTTTCTTTTCTTTCTCCATTTTTTTATTACTGCATTCAATTATCTTTATTGTAAATATTTTGCATGCAACTATTTCAAAGAGTTGGTTTCATTCCTTCAGAGAAGGTTGTATCTTTTGTGATGTTGCCAAAAGACTATGAATCCAACTCTTTGAAATAGTTCCCCTCCAGCTTCCTTCATGTATCACCAAAGCCATTGCTGCTCACCAGGTGCCATCTTCCTACCAGCTGCTGAATGGTGGCCATGGAGAGAGTCAAGCAGAGTCCAACATGGTGGAGGGGCGTACCTAGATCCAATCCTTTTTTTTTTTTTTTGAGACTAGGTCTCACTATGTTACCCAGGGTTGTCCCAATCCCACAGACTCAACTTATCCCCAGCCTCAGCCTCCCAGGTAGCTGGGATTACAGGTGCTCACCACTGCATTTAACTTGTTTTTTGAGACCAGCTCTCACTATGTTGCCCTGGGTAATCTGGAACCGGCAAACTCAAGTGATCCCAGGCCTCTTGCCTCCCAGTGCTTGGACTACAGGCAGAACAGTTAGCTGCATTGGCTGGGAATTGAACCTGGGTCAACTGCTTGGAAGGCAGCTATGCTCACTACTATACCACCAGCACGCACCAATCCCATTTTTAGATGAGTTTTATAATGAATCTTCTCCAGTTCTTCTATCAATAAATGACCAAAATTTCATCAACTATTCAAAGATGACTTTATTCTTTGTTTTTTTTTATCATATCTCAGAAAAGTAAACTCAGTGACATCTTTAGAAATAAGCCAATTTTAAAATACAATAGTTTTTTTTTTTTAACAGTCTGAGTTACCTAGGTCTTTTTAAAAGTTTTTTTCCCTCTTTAGAAACGCAGCAAGAGTCAGTATACTCTTTCTAAAGGGAGTACCTTTGACTTAAATCAAATGTACTCATTATTAATATTGTGTATTAATCTTGCTAAGCATATTAAGTTTTAATTTTACAGAAGTCATAGTCTTTGGAGAATTATTTTAAATGTAGATGGAGAGCATTTTAGCTACAAATAAGCTAGAACTACCTAGTCTACTGATATTTATGTTGTGTATATTTTACATTATATTTTCTAGATGAAGGTATGCTCTACACAGAAGAAAGCATATTGAATCTATACTGCCTGGAAAGTAATTTAGATACATATAAATGTATTCATAATAATAGGAGTGATAAGAAATACTTTTAGGTATATTAAGAGGAATGCAAATGTCAAAGACAAAGGTTTAGATAGAGAATTTGCATCTAGAAAATTTAAGTAAGAAAAAAGGATAAAATTTGGTGGGTAGTTCGATATATAAAAAAAAAATCTTCTGGGTATTATGACCAGCAACTTCAAGGTTTGTAATTAGTCTGACAAAGTGACAGTTCTACATTCTGGCTGAACAAATAATGTATTTAATGAAATTCAAAATCCCTATTTTTCTTTGAGCACAATGAGCTACATCAGTCACAGCTTTGGGGTCTTTCCAAATTAACAGAGGATGACTTTACTCTGTGTGATGTTTCCTGGTTAGCAAATTCTCTAAAACTGCTTTCCAAAGTAATTTCAAGCAACTCTTTAATCTTAAACCACAAAGCAAGGTGGCAATGGAGTTATGTTGCCTTGGTCCTGTGGATGCAAATGTGAAGTAGAATCTTTTATTTCTCAAAATGGTCAATAGCAATTAATATGCAGTGGTGTCTTTTTATTCTGGTGCCCTTGACCCACCTCTGCCACCCCTTTCTATATTACTCTTATTATGGACTGTAACTGGGGATATCCTTGCTTCTTTTCCATTCTAATTAAAGCATTCTTAGTGAACACAGGGACAATATTTCATTTCATGAAGAATAATTACCCCAGCTGGGTGAAATCCTCCAGTTGGGTTTCATATAACTTTTGACAAATATTTGAACCAATTTTCAGTGGTATATTCTTCTACCAGAGAAATGATTGTGAAGTTTTGAATTTCCTCAGAAATGTAAACCCAAAGGGTTTAGTGAAAAGCCAAAGGCAGAAGTTGTGCTATATTCATATTTTATTCAATGGCATGTTGCAAAATAATTTATTTTGTTATTGAGCTGAGAGACAAATGATGGATTTTTTTATAGATATTTTATTTTTATATACATACTCTCTTCCTAGAAAGGACTTCTGTCCTATATATTCCTTTCCCACACTAGTAAAAACCTGGAAACAGTGTCATTTCCTTAGCAAGTTGCAAAAAAGCCTGAAGCCCTTGTTAAATGTCTGGCTTCTCTTTTTTCTTTTTTTTTTTCATCATAACTTTGTATTTTATTATAATAAATATATCATCTCATATAATATCAGCATGAATATTTAAAAATATATGATCCTCAATTTTCATTGTCAAGACTTAACAGTCATCCTTCATATAATGCACTAGGAAATATAGGTACCGGAAAGTACACAAGTAACAAAAATGCAAAAACCAAACTTAAATTTTGTTTCAAAGATGTTATCAACATTGGGTTAGCTTTAAAATGTAATCATTCAGATAAAACTTAAGGACTATTCCAGATGAGACAAATGTCAATTAAAAGAAAGCCAGATTTGGAAGTAGAATTCATTTTTGGTGTGTGACACCAAGAAGTAAGTTATGTAACTTACAACAATTTAATTTAAAGATCCTCAATATCAATCAGGTTGTAATTATTCTTACTTTCATTAGCTTGAACTACAACTCTTAAATATATAGGACTTTTCAGAGTCCCAGTTTTATTCTTTTGTGACCTACTTTTGTTGTTATTTTATTTGATTTTGTTTCACTATTTTCAGAATTAAAGCAAATCTCTTGAACAAGACCAGGCATGTCTCAAAAATGTCTCAGAAAACTCAAATTTGACAGTAAAGATTTATATCTAGGAGTTTTCATTCCATTCATAAGGTGCAATTTGCTAGCTATATTTTTATTTTTTTATGGGAATATAGATTGAATATCCTTTATTGACATCTTTAAACAGTATTTCTTTTTTTAAATTCATTTTATTGATTTGTCACAATTGTGCATTAATTGGTACCTCCTCCTCCCTCCATATCCCTCCTCTGTATCCCCCCTTCAGTCACTCCTCCCATTTTTCTGCAAATTGTTGGTTGGTTAAGTTGATGTTCAGTTGTTGTTTGTTTGGCCTGTTGTTCTCTTCCGATATCTGGCAAATGTGTGTGTGTGTGTGTGTGTGTGTGTGTGTGTGTGTGTGT
>PVHY01005714.1:17408-80831 GCA_004024945.1 Uropsilus gracilis | reverse complement strand
GAGTTCCTGCTACCTGAAGGTGACAAGGAGAAGACAGCGTGGAAGACAACGAGGAGCATTTAAAGGAACAAGTCTTCAAGCGTCTGGAGATGGACTCTGTCTGGACATTGGTGAGACGATTAGGACTGAGAGACTGAGGATATTTGGGGCAATCTGGGAAAGGACTTTGGACAATGCTGGGAAAGGTTTTGGACAATGTTGAAATATTTTAAGTCTTACATATTTTTTTTGTAATTATTAGAATAATTAGAAATCACTTTTTTAGAAATAAATTAGTCTGCACTGCACTGAGAGTTTTACATTGGTTTGGTATTTTGGTTGAGAAGGCTGGGGATGGTGGTAAGAACCCATGAGTGGAAAGTTTAAACTGTGTTTTAAAGTTTTTCTTTTTTGCAGTTTTTGGAGCTGAAAGCAGAGAGCAGTTGGCTGGCTTTTGCATATCAATGGTAAAGGTGATCAGTGAAAATGCTAATGAAGAGTGTGTAGCTTGCTTTGTAGAGAGTAGCAGGCAAATAAGAGTATCCAGTTAAGGTTAAAGGTGGATGCAAAAAAATTGCTTTGGAGAGAGAAGCAGGCAGATAGCTGTATCCAGTTAAGGTTAAAGATAATTGTAAAGGAACTGCTTGTAGCCTGCTTTGGAGAAAGAAGCAAGCAGATAGGGGTAAACAGTTAAGTAAAGACAGAAAGTCTCTTTTCACCCTGTTTCAATACCTCTTCATGTGTACTAGATTGGCTACATTTTTTTAAAAAAGAATAACAAGTGTTATTCTTTTTATTCTATAAAAAACTGAGGCCTCATATTTTGCTAGTGGGATTATAAAAAGTACATCCACTTGGGAAAGGCATCTGGTAGTTACTCCAAAAGTTGAATATAAAGCTACATGCTATATGATCCATTCCAACTACTAGGTATACACCCCAGACAATTAAAACATATTTCCACCCAAAAACTGATACACAAATGTTCATAGTAGCATTATTCACAATACCCAAGAAATAGAAACTTTCATGCCCACTAGCTGATGAAATGATAAACAGAAAGCATCATATTTGTAAAGTGGAACTGAAATCAGGTTACAAAACAGGTAAAGCAGAGAACTTAATTATATAAACAGGAGCAGCTGGCCCTTTAAACCCAGCTACTCATCAGGCTTATCCCAGCCTGCACAAGCAGTAGCAAGACCACACTAACCTTAAGAAGAGGCAAGAACAGATTTACTCATTAAAAAAGACAAAATAAACAAAAGTCACTGAGCATACAATCGACCCCCTTTGATTATCTTACCAACCAGTTCAATCTCTAGTTCAAAAATTGCACGTGGGTCCTTGGCCACATATTTCCACAAAATGGTGGCTGTCCCACCTTCAAGCCAGATGAAGAAACCAAGATGGCATCATGGATTCACCTCAAAAGTCACAGCTATTCATTTCAAGCCAAATGAAGAAACCAAGATGTTGTCATTATTTCTCCTTCAAAAATGAGAGATTCAAATCCAATAAAGAAATCAAGACGGCATCTCAATCCTCCTTCAAAAGGCACAACTCCAGCCTTCTTTTGGCCCAAACCACCAATACTCACTTAAAACAACAGCAGTAACCACTTCAAACATCTCACGATGAAAACAGCAACACAGCAAGTTTTCAGTTCTGGAGACAATTCCCAAACTTCACAGTTTCAAAGTTAAAGCAAGTTTTAAAGAACCAGTTTCCAATTCAGCTTACAACGGTTGCAAATTTCTCCAAAATGCTTCCCTGGGCTCCTCACCTGTAAAGACTGGGATGGAAGCCCACAGAGTGACTTCCTTCCCTGTCCT
The DNA here is from genome assembly GCA_004024945.1 of Uropsilus gracilis. Taxonomy (NCBI): domain Eukaryota; kingdom Metazoa; phylum Chordata; class Mammalia; order Eulipotyphla; family Talpidae; genus Uropsilus; species Uropsilus gracilis. Next base: position 79,017 of record PVHY01005714.1, on the reverse strand, counting down.
GCTGCTGCTCATGGAAGTGGCACCTCAGAGACCTCCAGCCTCCCAGCTGCTTCGCTGCTACCCCCCTTCTCCCTTCCGCTTCCTCTCTTTTCCCTCTCTCCTTAAATCCCCTCACTCTGCTCCTCTTGCAGGAAGGCTTTGCTTCCCTTCTCCAAGCCTCCACCCACCAGGGCAAAATGACTGCCATCTTAATGCTGCACTATCATGCTGGGGGCCATGACCCCCAATTTCATGACAGTACCCCTATCAGGACATCATTTGACCATAAAATGAAGGATTGATACATGCTACAATATAATGAAACTTGTGAACGTTTATGTTAAGTGCAAGAAGCTAGGCATAAAAGCCACATACTATATGATTCTGCTTATATGTGATGTCCAGATTTGGGAAATCTTTTGAAACCAAGAGCAGATTTAGTAGTTGTTGGAGGCTAGAGAGAGAGAAAGGAATGGGAAATAGCTAACAGGCACAAGAGACAACAAAAAAGAGAAGGTGATAAAAAATATTGTATAATTAAATAGTGATGATAACTGCACAAATATGTGAATAGAATAAAAATGATTGAAATGCACACTTTAAAGGGATGGATTTTATTCATGTAAATAATGTCTAGGGATAGCCATTATTTTTTAAAAATTGTACATTAATTTTAAAAAAGAACAGAGGGGGTGAGGATCAAACCCTAATAATCCTAACCTTAACAATCCAAAATGCCACTGTGTTTTTCTTGAAAAAAATAAAGAAAATATATAAATTGGGGGAAATCTTCCAACTATAGCTCAAAAATAATTAGACAAGTCCACAAACAACTCACTTAAGTGAATTCTATATGGACATGGCATTGTACTAGCAGACCCTGAAGGTTCTTAAACACTCTAAGATGAAGTTTTTGTTTCAAAACAGTACTCTTACACCAAAAAACTTAGGAGTAAAAATTAATATCTGCAGCCTACACTCAAATTGTTTGGCAATAAGAATAACAATAATGTGTAACTGTAGAGAGATGCAACAGACAATAAATGTGGTGAATCCAGGTTAAGGGTACATGGTACTTTTTATGCAATTTAAACAACTTTTCTCTAAATTTGAGCTTTTGAAAATTAAAAAGTTAAAAATAAGGTGGATTAGGCCGGGCACGGTGGCTCGTGCCTGGGATCGCGGTTCGAGTTCCACCAGGGGCCCAATGCGAGACCTAGTTTCAAAAAATAGCTGGGCGGGGTAGCGCGTGCCTGTAATCCCAGCTACCTGGGAAGTTGAGGCTGGGGACTGCTTGAGTCTGTGGTACCCCGGGCAACGAGAGCCTGTGGTTCCACAGGCAAAAATAGCGAGACCTAGTCTCAAAAAGTTAAAAAAATAATAAGGTGGATTAAATACAATGACTCTCGTTTGGGGGCACCTAATACAACAAGGTCCCTAAAACTTACTGTATTTTTAATGTGTTACCTGAAAAATTAAGTGGGGCAAAGACAATAAAAAGAATTGTCCTTACCACAATACCTTCCCATTCCCAGATTTGGTTTCTGAGTGGGCCTTTTGATGATGTGTGGCATGTAATGATGGGATGGGAGGGAAAGAGAGGGGAGAGGAGGGGAGGGTAAAGGACGGGAGAGGAGGGGAGGAAATGAGATGAAAATATATCACAATCAATAGCTCAGGATCCTAGTTCTCATTCTTGGTTCATCAAAGTATGTTGAAGGTACTTTCATATATGCTTCCATTTGGATTTCTGTTTCTGTTTCTTTACTTAAAATAATTTCTAAAGTGGTTAATCTAAGTTACAAAAATATACACATAAAAAATGGATGAGAGGATATTCACTTAACTGGCAGGAGTGAGAATGTAAAGAGGTGGGAAAACCTTTTCCACCTTTTGCTTCATGCATTTACACACATCTGTATGTATTTGTTTATTTTAGTATTCATCATAAGCAGGTACTATCTCCATAACTTAAAAACACTGCTCAGGTTGATAGTATGAAATTACGTGTTCTCAGAATTTTGTGTTATATTATTTCAGCATGAATAAAAGGGAAAACAATTAAATGCATCAAAACCTTGACAGCGATTGCGTCTTTGTTTATGGCAGCAGAGTTGGCCCCTGAACAACACAAGTCCAAACTACATGTGATCACTTATGTGGATTCTTTTCTACACCCAGGTCTGCATTAAGATCCAGCCAAGAGCAAGTAATCAATCTGCAAACACAGAATCTGCATGTACAGAGAACCACTATATGTCATACTCAGATTTTCAACTAAAATCCACACCTGGAAAGAAAAGCACCTCTAACTGAGAATGCTCAAGGGTCAACTATATTATACTCTCTTACCTTTGTCTATACTGAACTTTTTCTAAAAATGTTTTCAAAAGAGCACTGTAAAAACTGTTTACAAGAGCAAGAGAATAAGGAAAAGAAACTAGAATGCATCTCACCAAACTCTGTGAACAATGACTTTGCTGTCTTAATTTTGAAAAATATTTTTAAGTATTGGAAAATGTTTATACTATATCAGAAGTTGGGAAAGAAACTCTTTTGTAAATGGCTGAATAATAATAAATACTTGAGCCTTTACAGAGAGCTACAGTCTGCTATAATTCTTCAATTCTACCATTGTATAACCAAAAAATAGTCATAGATGATACATAAACAGATAAAAGCAGATGTGTACTAATAAAATTTTATTAGGGACTCAAGACATTTGAATTTCAGATAATTTTCACATCATGAATGTTTCCTTTTCATTTTTCCCAACCATTTTTAAATGCAAAAACATTCTTAGTTCACAAGACTTAAAAATAAGAGGCTGTTGCCTCAATCTGGGCTCCAGGCCATATTTTGCCAACCCCTGCTCTACACTGTCTGGAAATTCTTATTTAATTACATGTACAATGCAAGTCTACAGATATTGCATCTCTTCTCTCAAACTAGGAGAGGTTAAACCAAATGTGACTAGTGTCTGTATCTGCTGTTGAGAGGGATAAAAGACAATTTTTATTTTCTTAGTTATTATTCTTCAGTATTTTCTAAATGTTTCACAATAAATAAATTTCTGATAAAGTTTTTAAAAGAATGATGCCATAGTCCTCAAAGACAGGCAGGGACATACAGCACGGAGATTAGGAGCCTGCCCATCTGTCCCACATATCTTCGGGAGATCAGATAGGATTTTCAAACTTCTGAAGATTTCCTTCCTGTTCTGGGCTTCTGCCTCCTCACATAATCAGTGTCTGTAACATAATTCCCTTCAATTTGGAAAGCAATCTTCTCTCCCTTCACTCTGAAAGTAAATTTCCGAAATTAAGTCCTGTAGGCTGAAGGACCCTCCCCCCATCTGAGTAAATGTGATTAGCAATCGCATCTGGCATTCAAGGAACCAAACAGCCTCTCCTACCAGCCTGGAAATGTGAAACAGTTTTTAAAAAAATTAAAAAATTAAAAAAAACAAACCCTGCCGAAGGCCACCAGGGGGCAGAGATCCCGCAACCCACAGAAAACGCAGGGCTGGCCCCAAAGAGAACTTACTCTTCTGCAAATTGCCTCAATTATCTAAATCCTTTTCAGAAAACCAAATTAAGAATAGTATAAAGACTTCGTTTTGTTCACATGAAATGGTAATTCACAAAATTGAGAGTGTCTTTTTCTTGGAGTCCAGATAACTAGGGTCTTTCTAAAAGGCCAATGCAAATTGGCATTTTTCTCATGGTCTAAGATAACATTTTAAACACTCTCCATCCCAAATAAGGAGATTTATTTTGTTTTAGTTCTACTTTAAAAAAAAAGTCCTTTTTATTCTTTTTCATATGTAACAGAAATTAGCCAAGTTAAATTTAAGAAAAAAAATCATTTATTACAATTTCTCTTACTCCCACCTCCATCCAGTTATAAAAGAAAATCCAGGAATCAAATAGAGAGGTACAAAGAATGTAGATAAAGAAATCACAATTAAATCTGTTGACTCATGGATGTTATTGTAATAAAGCATGCTCACATTGTTTTCTAAGTGTGAAATTGTGATTTCTAGCAAAAAATATGTGTTTCCACTTCTGCAAGGAGCTCTGGAAAACCTTGGAATTTTGTAGGTGATGAGAGTAGCAATGATATCTTTTGTTATGTTATTTAAGGTATCTCAGTAGACCAGCTGAGGTAGGTGCCAATGGAGCCAACCTTGTGATTAGAAGGTGGCATCTTTCAGTTCTACTCCCCAGACTCCTATGAGGAGAAAGAGGTGAATACTGAGCAATCACCAATGACCAGTGAATCCATCATGCCTGTGGATTCTCCATAAAATTCCATGAAAACTCCATAAAAATCCAAGAGAAGGTGGTCAGGTTGGGAACAGGTGGAGATGTGAGGAGAGTAGGTCAGTTGGAGAAAACAGAAGGTCCATACTATTTGCCCATACTTTGCCCTCTGCATTTTAGCTGGCTATTCCTTCATTTTTATAAAAATTAATGCTGGTAATATACAAAGTGAAATCTTTCTCTGAGTTCTCTGAGTCCCTCTAACAAATTAATAGAACCCAAAATGAGTACCTTGGAAACCTACACTCTATAGTCAACTGATCAGAATCACAGGTCAATGGTTGGCATCTGAACTGGGGGTGAAGAATTTTGTAGAACTGAACCCTCAATCTGTGGGATCTGACAGGTGGGAAGGATCAGAACTGAGCAAAAATATAGGACACTCAACTGGAATTGTGGGTAACTCTTAGCTTGCAGAAGAAACCCTGCCCACATTTAGTGATCAGAAGTGTTTTATGTGAGAAGCAAAGAAAACACACAGAAGATAGTTTTTCTCAAATACTAAGTAAAAAGTTAAGTTTTAACCTATTCCAAATAGTAAATATAAACAATAACTAATGATAACTCTACCTAACTTTTTTTTACCAAAGTGCCATGTATTAAGACAGGTACTTTTCACATTCTATTTAATAGTCACCATGAATCTGGGAATACATAATACTATTATTGCCTTTATAAATGTAAAAACTCATCCACTTAAGTACTTCACTTGTATATCTCCAGGCTCAGATCTGGTAGTCTGAGTAGTCTATTCTATTGTCTATCCCATAGTCTATCCTATCGTCTTATAAATTTTTCACTGAAAGAGTGGAAATCTATTGTACATTTTTATATTAACACAAAATTCTTCATAAATATTAACAAACCAACCTAAGATCATTGTACAAGAATAAGATACTTGACTTCACTTTATCCCTATCAATGCCCCACTTTTTCACCTTCCAACTATAAAAACTCCTTTAAAGTTTCGATATTTAGTATCTCCAATTTCTCTCCATTCCCTATTCCCTCTTTTTTTAATTTGTGAACATTTTAATCATGACAAATCATATAACACAATGTAGCTTCTTTACCATTTTTAAGTATATAATCTGATAATTAAGTGTAATCACAGTCTTCTGTGTTTCCTTTATCCAGAGTTAATATGTAAAGAGCATTGATAGCATAGCTACGAAAGACAGTAGAACTCATCCAGCTACATCTCTGTAAAGCTCATCAAAACTTTTCTCGTCCATCAAGTGGTATTAGTAGATGCTGAAGTAAAATAACTGGTGAAATGGCTAGCTTCCTTAATCAGAGCAAAGTTAAAATCCCCCTCATTCTTGTTCCTTTACTTAGATAGATGATGATATTTTCTTTTCTTGTCTACTACTTTTTATTTGCTCGTTCCTTAGTTCAAAGACTCAGCTTCCCATTTTGTTTACTGAATGCTAATCTGGGACTGGCCCTACACAGAGGTTGGCATACAAGATTCCAGTAAATTTTTCCCTACCCTGCCCCTCCACCCAACCCTCTTGAAGCCAGAGGTGATACCTTCTTTGTAGCTGTTGGAAAGGAATATCCTAAAACCCCATTCCAAATCTAAGAAATTGCAAACTGTGGAGAGAGGCCTAGCAACCCAGGTTTTAACAAGCTCTTCAAGGGATTCTGATGCAAACTGCAGGTTGAGAGCCACTGCTTCAAAATTTATTCTGGGAACTTCCAGAAGTAATGAGCAATACAACTTATTCCAAGCAATGCTTACATATTTAAATTCTGGGCCTGTTATACAGCACGGAAGTATAGTTTAATAAGAATATACAAATTTGATGAGATTTTTTTGTGGCTTACAACTTACAAGTATTCTAGTATCTTGTTGAGTGAAAACATTGATTAAAATAATTCAATACTTTATAAATCTACTTTTATTTTTAATAAACTAATCATTCTACTTTTACTTTTAATGATATTCCATTCTTTATACTTGTACATTAGCAGGCATAAAGAAAGAAAGATCAGCAGACAGGTAGGTTGAAGGTATCTATCTCTCTTTATGGAGTGATATATTGCTTTCTTTCTCAGTTAATATTAAGTCACATTTATCATAATTATAAAACTACAGTAGAAAAATGTCATCTTAACAATATCACAATATTTTTAACATTTGACTTAACCATTTACTTTCTTGAGATATTTATTTCCTTTAAATTTCCTGGCTATTATAAATAATAAATAATCTGACTATAAAATCTAAATACATACTGCTTTTACTTCTTTTAGTTTATGTCCTTAAAAAATTCACAGAAATTGAATTAATGAATAAAAGAATATTTTTATACATGGGTTAAAAGTATCCACATTTCAGTCCCTGGGGGGTCACCCACCACCTCCCCTTCCCACCCACTCCAGCTGATCCCCATACTCCCAGGGACTGAAATGATGTAAAATATATATAAATAAAAAAATTTTTTTTCAAAAAAAAAAGTATCCACATTTATTACTCCCTTATTGTAACATATATTTAATAATTTAAAATTTTATTGGCAGGGATTTCCGTACAATGTGAGAAACCTGATGTGTGTTAAGATTTTTTCTTTAGAATTTTCAATTTTCTTTTAGAATTTTCAATTCTAAAGGCATCAGCAACCACAAATAAGCTTATTTGAGATATTTTATCATATGCATCTATGTTTTTCTATAATTCAATTGATGAAATAATTAATGAAATAAATTTTCTGTGGCAATAATTTCTAAGAAACATTAACCATTTACATCTGAAGTGTTAAGCACTAAGAAAAAAATAACAAAAAACAGTGCTTTAAATTCCCCTTACTCTCCTTTGTTCCTTCTGGAAACATTCTGTTACACAGGCAATTAAAGGCACCCAGTTACATGAACTTGGGGTGTGACCTAAAGTTCACTCTACTACAAATCAGGCAAACTTGTTCCTGCAAAACTGAGAAGAATGTAATTTATAGCATACAAAATTGGGAAATCAGGAACTGAATAAATGAAACTACCTACATATGCCTAGAGACAAATCAACCAACCAAATTAGAAAGGGAGAATGATCTTTTACTTAATTAGACCTATTTCTTTAAAGTAACATTTCATTTTGCTATCTTAAGTAAATTATAGAGCTAAACACATGATTCTTCCTCTATTTAGTTTTTCAAAGAATTTAAGTTACTAGCCATGTTGTCATAGGTATAATATCATAGAATTTGCAAGTAGGTCTTTCCTGTTCATGACTTACTGGTCACTGACAGTTATGGCAGACACCCACAGGTAGGAGAGATGACAATGACCCTAAACTATGATCTTTGCCTCTCATAACATGGTTTTAAAAGAGCTAGACCTAAAGTTAAATGTGTTTATTACAGCTTCCTCTTTTTATCAGCATTTCAGCTCATTTTGGATTTTATCAGCCCTGAAGGAGAATTTGTTACATTCAGCAGGCAATTTTTGTAGCTACCATGCTGAACATTCAGTATCACCCTTTCCTTTGTTCTGTCTATGGCTTTAGCCCTAACCCCTTAAACATAATATGGAAAGGATAGAAAATGTCCTTTCTCCATGAGAATGTTTACTTGTGAGAGTCTGCAAAGAATTTATTGAGGTTTTTGCCACCTACAAAGGTTGTCATTTCAAACTGCAAGGCACACTGCACTTTAAAGAAACTTCCCAGGAAAGGTTGACCAGAGGTACAGTTTTGGCAGGAGGTGCTGTTTCTGGACAAAAGCTTTCGGCCAAAGGTAAGACCCAAAGGCAGTATCTATAACAGCAAGAGGTCCTTTAGATTATAGCCTTTGTTCAGCCACAGCCACTAATCAAAGAGTTGGCTTCCCACATGCAGAAAGTGAAAGAGACTTTCTATTTCCACTAGGTCTATTCAGGCACACTTACACAAGCACACATACAAGTATATGAGAGAGAGAGACAGAGACAGACAAACAGAAAGAAAGATCTTAATAATAACCATCTTCAAAAAGGGAGGGTGGTGAGAAAAGTTAAGGTCTGTGTGAAAGGCCACTGCTATGCCAACTGATTCACCATTGACAAACCAACAGACAGATACACCAAAGGGAGAAATTATTTTCTAGGTCGATATCAACATGTATCATATTATATAATATATTTCTTAAAGGTTTATTTTTCAAATGCATTTACTGAGTAAACAGAAATTTAAGAAAAATAAAATAACTAAAATAAGAGTTCTACTGAGATGTAAACGGTAAAGCAAGTCTGTCTCATAAGATATTATTGAGATTCATATTTTCATCTTTAGCATGAAATATTTAGAATCAAAATTTCTGTATGCAGCTGAAAATGTCCTATCTGATAGTCTGAGTGCTATTTTAACTAATGGGGAAATTGTTTACTTTGGAGTTTAATAGCCATCCTAGTTCAAAAAAATGTGTAATAATATATATAGGGAAACACCCTAGTTTTTAAGGCATAAATTTTAGAAGTATGAATTAAATAACTGAAATATAGTCAATGCAAATTTTAAAATAATATTTCAGAATGGTGATCTTATTATTGTAAATAATTTGCTTGACTTCTTAACATATGAAAAAGTTATAATGAATCATAGACCTAAATTAAGTGGTAAGATTATTAAGTTTATAAGAAAATCTTTGTGACCTTGGTTAGTCATTTTTTAATGGGATACAAAACACATGATCCTTAGAAGAAAAAAATTATAATAATAAAACAGACTTCATGAAATTAGAAATATTTGTTCTTCAGATAACATGTTTAAGAAATGAAAAGGCAAATCACAGACCAAGAAAAAATATTAGCAGTATCATAAAGGATACATATTAAGGATATATAAACAATTGTTACAATCCAAAAAAGAAAACAAGCAACTCAATTTTTAAAAAGCAAAGCACTTCATCAAAGAAGAGAAGCAAATGACAAATGAGCACATGAAACTATGCTTAGCAGCATTGATACCAAGCAAACATAAATCCAAACTACAGTGAGATATCATTACATACTCATAAGAATGGATTTTGGAAAAAAAGAAAGACATTATAAAATCCTAGTAAGTACACAGAACAACAGAGTGTGCTTATATTGCTTATGGGAATCACCAAAAACTGGGAGATAAAAACAAAATTTTTTCAGTGGATAAAGGATAAACAAATGATGGTACAACTGCTTAACTAACAACAACAAAAACCCTGATTCACAAAACAGGTATGAATATAAAGTCACTTTACAAACTAGAAGCAAGACTCAGAATGTTGTATATTGACAGATTCTATTTAAAAGACCTAAAAACTAATTTTTCCAGAAGGGGAATCTAAGATAGTGAAGTTGAAGGGGCTCCATGGACACAAAAGACCAACATATGGGATAGAGTAATGGTGCTTGGAAGAGGACTCAGAGTCTCCATAGTGAGGTGAGACAGAGACCACTGGACAGGGTAGAGAAATGTGCTAAATGAACCTGCCAGGACAACACAGAGGCACTGGGAGTGGTACTTGTATCCACACGTGCCCCATTGGAACTTCAGGTTCTGCTCTGAGCCTCCAAGTAGTTGGATGACTGCTGAATATCATAAAGAACACTGGCTGCTGCACAACTGAGGAGCACACACACACACACACATACACACACACATACACACACACACACACACACACACACACACACACACTGAGGGTCTCTGGTGGCTAGTTTGATAGAGCCAAGACACCCAATCACTCCATCATCTGTGTTTGGCAGGGGTCCAGACAGTCTAACGACTATGCCATCTGCAACTTCCTATAGTGCCTTCCTGCAACTCAGGCCCCTGGTCACTCTGCTCATACCTGAGTTCAGCAAAACTGTCTAAGATCAGAAGATCAGAATTAGGCTACAACTGAAGGGTCAGTTGTAGACTGGGGTTTGGGGAGATCACCACCAGTAAGGTCTGCCTTGACCTGAAACCATGAAATACATAGAAGAAAGCATAGACAAAACACTCTGCACCACTGACTTGAGAGACATCTTTGAGAACTCAACTACAACAGCAAGGGAAACAAAACCAAGAAGAACTAATTAGACTGCATCATATTAAAAAACTTCTGTATAGTAAGAAAAAGATAGTAAAGTGAAAATACACCATTCTGAATGGGAGGAAATATTTGTACTCATATATCCAACTAAAAGCTAATGTCCACAATGTACAAGAACTCATACAACTCAATAATAAGAAAACCATTTTTTTTAAATGAGCAAATCCAAATAGACATTTCCTGAGAAGAAGACATACAGGAGGCCAAAAGATATGTGAAAAAATGTTCACCATCACTTCTTATGAGTGAAATGCAAATCAAAACTACAATGAGACTATGAGAAAGGCCCCATCAAAAAGACCAAAACAACAAATGTTGGAAGAATGTGGAGAAAAAAGAGCCCTCTTACACTACTGGTGGGAGTGTAAACTACTTTATGGAAAACAGTATGGAGAATATGGAGGTTTCTCAAACTTTAAAAAATAGATTTACCATATGATCCAACAATCCCTCTCCAACCTGTCTCCCATAAGAATACAAGAACATTGATAATTACCTTGATAACATGATAACAATTGTGTGAGGCTTTTTTTTTTCAGCTTAGATAGAAACAAAAGAGACTCTAACCATGTGTCAATGTCATCTTTGGCCCATAACTAGTAATTGCTCTTCCCTGGGAAGATAGCCAATTTCTCCATTGTTTCTTTCATGTCTATTAACCTGTACTTGTAATCCATACCCAACTCTATTAATCTTAGTAGAACAAAGATTCTCATGAATGTTTGCCTGGGCATTTCACATCATTAGTCCTACACAAGAATAAACACACATACTTGAGCAGGGTATAAGAAACCTTCTGTCAGGATTGATGCTGTGGACCCTGATTCACCCAGTGTCCTACCCACTGATTTCAGTATGAAGGAGGCCTTTATATAAGTTGCCTACAATAAATGTTATGTTTGATAAATGGATATGCCTGCTTCATTCTTCAGATTCAAATTCCAATCTCAATTTGAGGGAAATTTTTTGTTCCCACAATCATACATAGTTGAATAATATTTCATTGGGAAGATATACCACATTTTGCTTATCTATCAGCAGACATTTGGGATACTTCTATATTTTGGTTATTTTGAATAATGCTGCTATGAGAATGGCTGTCCATATTTTTGCTTAAGTTCTAGATTTCAAATCTTTGGAGCATATAACCAGAAGTAGAATTCCTGAATCATATAGTAATTTTTTTTTTTTTAATTTTTGAGGAACCACCTTAGTGTTTATGAGAGCTGCTGTACCACTTTTCTTTCCCACAAGCAGAACACAAACAAGGGTTTCAATCATTTCACATTTTCACCAACAATCGTTATTTTCTATTTTTGTACTAATAGTGACCCTAGGTGTGAAGTGGCATCTTCACATGATATTTAGATTTGCATTTCCCCAACAACTAGTGACACTAAACAGCTTTTCCTGTGCTTATTGGAAAGAAATCATTTGTATAAAGAAAATAAACATCTTTATTAAGAAATCTATGATATATGAAAGGAAAAAAAAAACTATAAACAGGAAAATTTTACTACCCGGCTGAGATACAGTCAAGAAAATACTGATTCTCTTCACCAGTATCACCATGAGAGGAGAGTCTTCCTCCCACAGTGACACTGGACTCACCACAGTGACACTGGACCCACCAGTGAAGCATGGACAGAAATAGATAGCTATGTGCCAGGTTTGAAATCTGAGCAGGCATGTTCCAGGTAAGCCAGCTAAACCCACTGAGCCTCACACCTCTGGAATAAACTAAAGTTGCGCTGTAGTCGGACACAGAACTGCCTGAGCTAGCCCAAATAGCTGTTTGGTCACTACAAATAATTGCTCACTGTTTCATACTCCTGAGATTTCTGAGGCTATGTGTTACATTGAAAAAGATAACTGAGAGATAAAAGGTTACCTTTGGGTTGTGAGATTAAAAGTGGTCTCTTCTCTCTATAATTTTTCCTAATTGTTTACAAAAAACATTCAATAAGTAATTATAAATAATCTGGAGTATTTCATACCAAAATATTCACAGTGGTTATTTCTGTTGCAAACCACATATTTTTCAAACATTTTATAATTTGAATTGTTTCACAATGACTGTGTCTTACTTTTGTAACCAAGAAAAAGAAAGGACTTTGTTTCTTTATTTTCCCCCTGGAACAATGAACATTCAAGAATCCCAATAGGATTTAGTAGTCAAATTCAATTAAAAAAGGATAAAATTTCCTTCCTTATAGGCTCCCTGGGCTAGAAGTGAGCAGTGGGTGTGACTACAAATGGACAGCAAGTGGGATAATTTTGGTGTTAGAAATGTTCTAAAATTGAATTGTGGTTATGGTTGTGCAACTCTAAATTTGCTAAAAGTCATTGTATGATATACTTTCATAGGGTGAATTTTTTATATATAAATCATACCTCAATAAAACATTTATTCTTTAAATTGCTCTTTACATGACAACTTAAAAAAATAGGGTTGCGGTTCAAGAATCAGAACCATGGATAACTCTTTGTGCCCCTGAAAAACCCAAATGACAGTAATAATAAAAACAAAAAGTAAATATCCAGACTCCTTGGAAAAGTAGACTAATTGAAAGGCAAATTTAAATAAAGCTATAAAGCAAAGCCTTTGGGGGCTGGAGGAAGCTGAAACCCCAAATTTAAGAGGAACACTTTTTTTTCACCAACCTAAGTGTATGTTGTCAATCATGTTCTCCTGAATAGTGTCCAGAGAAAAGCAGAACTTGGGGGCAAAGGGTTAGCAGCAGATCAGCTAGTGTTCATGGGAGCCAGCAGAGCTTAAGTATAAGAGCTTGGGTTATATAAGTATAACCCAAGTTGCTAACAACTGTAATATGACATGAACTTGTCTTGTCCCACATCTATGGCCTATTGAGATAATGAGACTAGCTGAAACTTGAAGAACGTAAATGAATGAGTCACATAGTACCTTGCAGGGAGTTGGAATATAAATGCACTCCATGAGTGCATTTCAGAGGTTACTTTATTTGAAACAAAATGATTTCTCAATTATGTAAACTAGTTTTGAGTACAGTGAAAGTTCTGTGTCCTAGCCCAAAGTCCTAAATCAACCCCTCAGTCTGGAAATCATCTGCTTGTCAAACCTCTAGGCTAACATCTCACTTTTGCAACAGGGAAGTTGCCATGACAACTGAGGGGAAAGTTTTTGGACAACAAAATATAATCCAAAACAATTTAGAAAAAAAAAAAATAAAAACCATTTGAGGAACTTCTCTAAGTCAAAGGGGATGTAAGTGATGCACATCTCAAAGCAGATGCCTTAGGTATAAAATCTGGGGATTGTCACCCAAGAAACAGAAAACTAGATGTTGGGAGGTCCAAGTGGCAAAGCAGGAAACATGGTCACCCAATCACCTTTCTTTACCACAAGCACCGTGTACACAAGGTGGACAAGAAGTGTTTGTTGGTTGACTTGGAAGTGTTCCTTATTTCATATCCCAAAGAAGAATGACCTTGTCTCCTTTGAGTCAAGATCCAAACACACTAAAACGGATATGGGTTTCCAGAATTCCAGGACTTAAAATGATTGTGTTTCTATTGTTATGTTTCCTCAACAACCACAGAGTTAATATATGGTTTGATATTAGTTCAAGGGAAAACTGCTTTTGCAAAAATTGAATCCAATTAGGACATTTTAAAGCAATTAATTTCTAAGTAGGGAGGGGAGGATGCTTTCTCTGTGCTTAGTGGAAACTTTCTTATTTTTCCATGCCTCTGCTAGCCTCACTTCATCGGATAACCACCTCAGATTTCCCAGTCCCCATTTTAGCTAATGTGTTTTAGGAGAACTGATGCCATCCTCAATTTCAGGAAGACACTGTGGTTAGAGTCTGTCAAATCAGAAGTTTTACCCTTCCCTGGCCATCATAATTGGTCCCTGGGTTGTACACAGAACACAATCAAGACCAACAATTGGAGCACTTTCTGAAGGAACTGAAAGTCATTATGTCCCTCCCCTAGTAGCAGTGGCAGACTGCATGCACAGCACTTCACTGACAGAGGAACTGGTTTTAAGAGCTTGCTACTTGCAACTGTATGAACTTGGACCAGTGACTTAACCTCTCTGGATCTCATCCTTATTTAAAATTTCTTTGAAGATGATGGCCTCTGAATGTTTTATACAGGATACATATAAGAAGGCATATTATAAATTATAAAAACCTTACATAAATGTAAGCCCTCATCTTTTGTTTTCATGGTAACCCACACTGGAATAGGAATGTAAAGAAATTTACACATCAAGCATGTGTTCACTGCACTAAAAAACAAAGAGCATTACCAAGCATTCTTCTAAGAAGAAGAGAAATTGAAGTCATAGACTATCAGAATCAAACGGGACTTGAGAGGACATCTTTTCCAACCTCATTTCACAGATGAGGAAACTTGCTCTATTTGCACTTGAAAGGGAAAAAATGAGACAAAAATGACCATTGCAGTTACTCAGCAGGTCCTACATTAGCTAAAAACAATCAAATAATACACTGGAGCCCTCATATGCCGGAGCCCAGGCCTGTGTTGAACCGATGTTACTGTCTTCTCCCATGGTGAACAGCCTCACCTGTGAAAAAATAAAAACTACATTTTTTTAACAATGGAATTTTTTTAAACAATGGAATTACCCAATAGTCCACCTTCTCAATACAGTTCCCTCCTCGGGGTTGTAACATGGAAGGAAAAAAGCTTTAGAGTTGAACAATTGCTGAACTATGAGCCTGAACTCCTTCATAAATCACAGTGAGAATTTCATTTAATTTCTTTCATTTCCTCCATTGGTTAGAACCACTCCAGCCAAGAAATTATTTGCCAAACGATGAGTTCATTTATGATGCTGGTAATATGATGTTCAATAGCTGGTATTTAACTTCTTTTTAAAAATCTGTCCTTTATCTTCTTTACATAGCCACAGAATTGTGCACAATTTCAGAAATACATGTGTTGTATTCAATAATTTTGTCTGGAAATAAGTTACTAGAAAAAGTCACATTTGGTCAATATTTTTAAACATTATAATAATAATAACTACATATACATACAATACCATATTCAAAAAGTACCTATGTCTATTAAATAATTTAATCTCCAATCCTCACAATGGGTAGGTACTATTTCTATTACCCATAGGTTGGAAGTGAGGCACAGAGAGATTGAACAATAATATATAGAGGAGATAAGACCTGACCCTAGGCACCTAGGTTATTACATAGTGTGAATGCTGACCCATTCAGAGATACTGATCTTATATTAATCATGTGCATAGAACCTCTATGCTCTTAAAGAAATAATTTGTGTATGAAATTAAAATACATTACAATAGCCTTTCAAATCTATCTTTATATAAATCACAGCACTATTAGAAAACAGAGGTGAAATGTGAATGCAAGCTTTGAGATCATTGGCTATGACAGTGAGCAAGTTCCTGAATCTCTCTGTGCTTCAGTCTCTTCATCAGTGAAATAGGGAACAAAATGTTACTTAAACCCAAGGTGCTGGGACTGTGGCGGTTTATATAAAGAGCCTAATCTCTGGAACATAAAATGTCTTCAAAATTATCAGTCACTACCTTATCAATTATCAATGACTGATACATAATTATCAGTCATTACATTATCAATCTAATTATTTTAACTACATCAATATCATTTTTAACCTGTGTTTCAGATACCAGTTTAGCTCTGCTCCAGTGCCTTTCAGCCTTACCTTGTCTCTTACTCCAGCCACCGTCATCACCTCTCAACTTCTGCAGCCCAGTCTTACACTGGCACCTGTCTGCATCTCACGTCTCAAGTCTTAGTGCAGACTTCACATTAAATACAGCTGTGCTTTCACCTCCTGTTCTGGGACATTTCTGCTAAGGCTACTGCACAAGACTCCAGAGGAAGCTTCTAGACACCCAAGTATATGTGACTCATAAGTGCTGGCAGCAAGTCCTCCAATAGTCAAAATTTTGACTCTTTCTTGTCAGAGGATACATTCATTTAGTAGAACTTCCATGACAAAGGACCACAGACTTTGTGGCTTGAACAACAGAAATTTCTTGTGTCACAGTTCCAGTGGCTTCACGTTCAAGTTCACAGTGTCAGCAGGTGTTTGGATATTCCTAAGACCCAATCTGTAGCAAAGTGGGGTTCAACCTTCCTGTCTACAAGAAATGTTTGGAAACCACCAGGGTATTGAGAATTCAATTCTATGGATGGGCACGGTGGCAAGTGCCTTTAATCGCAGCCTATGGAGCGAGGCCGGGACTAGGAATCGCTTGAGTCTGAGGGTTCGAGACCCACCCAGGGCAACATAGAGAGACCTAGTCCCAAGAAATAGCTGGGCATGGTGGTGCGCACCTGTAATCCCAGATATCTGGGAAGCTGAGGCTGGGGATCATTTGATTCTATAGCAACGTGAGCCTGCAGTTCCCTGGGCAAAAATAGCTAGCGGTAGTCTCAAAAAAAAGAAAAGAAAAGAAAAGAAAGGAAGAAAGAATTTCTAACACTACTAGACATAGCACCACATTCCACAGGTTAAGGGTTCAGTCTTCCATGACTGCCCTTCACTTCAGACCACAGCTTCAAATCCAGATTTCTACCTACACTTCGGGCTAATTGCAAATGCTAGACCTGCAGGACCCAGTCCTCAGCTTGGGCTCATTTGCTACAGCAATTCACAGAAGTAGGAAAAGCGTCTTACTTACTAAGTCACTGGTGCATAAAAGGATATAAGTTCAGGAACAGCCAGATGAAAGAAATGTAGAGGGTGACTGGGGGAATTGGGTGGAGGTTGTGAGGTATTCCATGACTGTCTCTAGTCTGCCTCTCTTCATCACATGAGCATGACTGATGAATTTACTGGCCAATGACTATTGAGCTAAATCTCTCTCCCAATTCAAGACATCAGGGCATGGAACAGAAAGTTCCAACACTCTAGGCTGGGCTTGGTGGCACGTGCCTGTAATCCCAGTTACCTGGGAGGCTGAGGCTGGGGATCACTTGAGTCTGCAGGTTTCAGACAACCCTGGGCAACATAGCAAGACCAAGTCTCTTAAAAAAAAAAAGTTCCAACACTCTAATCAGAGTTGGTTCCACTGGCAACCAGAACCCATACTCAAGTGCTTTTCAAAAATCACTTCATGAAAGATTATGGTGACAGAACATGGGTGATAAGGTGAGATGGTGGGAGAACCCTGGGGTAGATAATGATGTAAAATTAATTAATTAATTTTTTAAAAATAATTTCATTAAATAACATGACAGAGGCCTGGCCTGGTGGCACATGCCTGTAATCCTAGCACTAGGAGGCTGAGGACAAGGATGGCTTGCGTCCATGGATTCGAGACTACCTCAGGCAACATAGCGAGACCTAGTCTCTAACAAATCAGTCAATCAATTAATAATTAATTAATATGCCATAATCCTTATTGCTCTCCTCACGAAGGAGGTTTAGGAGTTTTATGCCAGAATATTTGAATGAATATATATAGCTATAGCTACAAATCACAATAAGACAGCAAGTTTGGCTTTTTCTGAATTCTCTGTTGTTGACTTATAGCTGGCCTCCTTGTTAGATTCACACATGGGGACTCCTCTTTGTATCCAAATATCCTTTCCTTAAAAGTACAATAATCATATTAGAGCAGGGTCCATCCTAATAGACTCAACTTTAATTCAATCAGTTCTATAAGAACCTTGACTCCAAAAATATCACATTCTGAAATGCCAGGTCTAGGGTTTCAACATATGAATTTGGAGGGAATCATTTTAGCCTCAGCCAAGAATTACGAGATGCATTTCATTAAATTCCTCAGAAGATTCTGTAGGATAGAACAAACCACTAGACTGCAGAGGTCATTCCCATCCCCATCTCTTTCTGGGATCACACTGGCCCATAAATCTTCACACATAAGTCTTGCTCTAAGGATTGTTTCTCTTGGGAATCTAGCCTACGATACCTCATGGAAACTGTGGTTGGTGTCTTTCTTCAGGGATACCTATCAAATGTGGCCCCAGATGTCCTTTTGACTCTCCCTGCCCACCTTGCCCATTATTCTCACTTGTCTTTTCCAGATACATGGTCTTCATCCATAAAGGATGAAGGGTCCCTTCTTTCCCTTCAAATTCTGTGAGAAAGCTACATTTCACCTGCTTATCAGTAACCTTTATACCACCTCAGAGGTAAGTCATTATTTGTTCCATATCATTCTAAATAAATAAATATCATGGACAAATTAAGAAAGATAAAAATATTCCATATTTGCACCCCAAAAAGGAGAGGAAAAAAATCATACTATTTCAGAGAGTATCTGAATTAGTGTTTTAGAATTATATAGGAAAAGTGAGCAGATGTACAGCTGGCCTATCCCAGAATTTAATTAAAACCCATCTTTAATTGGTCAAAACATGACTAGTGTGACAGCCAAGCCAAAAGAGATGAGGATTCTTGCACACATGGTCTCTCACACACACACACACAAACACATACTTAGCATTCTGCTATTTCATACTATGTGGAAGCAGCAGGATATAGATATGAATGGATTTTCCATGTATTTCTCTTGGCATTATGGCCATATTTAATGTAAAATCCAGTAAAGTAGAAATTTTAATTAAGTTTATGGTCTGACCATCTGTATTTGTTTGGAATTTCTGTCTCTTCAAGGCAAAAATGTGAACCTGGTTCTAGAATTAAAAATATCTCAGGCTGTAACCAAATGCATTATCAACAAACTGTAAATGTGTGGTCTGAAATAGAAAATAAGATTAGACGGGGGAGGGCCCATTACCAAAATATCACAAAATAGCTGGAGATTAATTTTACTGTCACTGTTTTATCCTGGCGTGCTTTGGGGAAAAAAAAAGGGAAATTTTATATATTCTCAAAGGAAGAAAAATGTCTTAACATCAATAAACTACCAAAGAATTATTTACATACATTTTTACCTCTTCCCAGAGTTTTTTGTTTTGTTTTGTTTTGTTGTTTGTTTGTTTTATTTTAGGCTAGGTCTGGCTGTGTTGCCAGAGGAACCACAGACTCTCATTCTCTCATTGCCCGGGGTACCCCAGACTCATGCAATCGATCCCCAACCTCAGCCTCACAGGTAGCTAGGATTATAGGCGCGCATCAGCACACCCAGCTATTTTTTGGAGACTAGATCTTGCTATGTTGCCCCGGGCAGGTCTCAAATCCGCAGATTCAAGCGATTCCCAGTCTCAGCCTCCTGTCCTAGGCTGGGATTAAAGCCATGCGCCACCGTGGCCAGCTCTACCTGGAGTTTTGGTGCTACTTTTTTTTTAGTTTTAGATAATTTATTTATATATACATATATTTCACATCATTGTACTTTCCGGGGATCAACAGCCACCTCCCCTCCCTGGCTACTTTCTTTTTTTCTTCACTTCTGCCATTTTATCAATAGGTAAAATCTAAGTACAATCTATATTCAATGTTTTAGTTTCTCATTTAGGCTCCTTTCTTTAAAATAGCAAAAGTCCACTAGCATTCAACAAACAATAGTGACTTCTGCAACTGCACATTAATAAAAAGTATTTGTAGACTTGGAAACAGTAACAGGAAAATCTTTCAAAATACTCTGTAGTTTAGCTAAAGTATAGACCTACAGTCTCTCTTGTCTGTTCTTTGGGGGATAAATCGAGCTGCCTGTGGCTGACATTTTCATTCTCTGTGACATGTTCATTAAGTAAATTAAAAGTATAACCAGAGTCTGGCTTAAAACGACAATTCCTGGTATTAACTCTGAAACAGCATTGCCAACTTCCTACTAAAATCCATGTGAAGACCCAGGAGACAACTACTTATAATACTGAGAACAGGATAATCAACCTACTGTTAACCTCTGGTAGGTCTTCTCAGCTGTTGCCTCCAGAAAAAGAAATTTTCTGTTTCATCCTTTAGCTACAGTCCTGCTCCATAAATACAAGCCACAGGACAAGCAGAGAAAGAAGAAATTCAGCCTATATTACTGCAACTGCTTTTACAGGCTGCCAGAATACTGTCCTTCCCATTAAACTCTCATTTTGAAACTAACTTTTCCTTCAAATGTGCTAATTACATACATTCATAGACTTATCCAACAA
Organism: Uropsilus gracilis; assembly: GCA_004024945.1. NCBI lineage: Eukaryota > Metazoa > Chordata > Mammalia > Eulipotyphla > Talpidae > Uropsilus > Uropsilus gracilis. The sequence continues at coordinate 58,566 of PVHY01005714.1, read as the reverse complement.
GTATCTATTGAACATCTACTATGTGCCATGTCAGGCATTGTTCTAGAAGCTAGGAATACAGAAGGGAAGCTGGATGGATGGATGGATGGATGGATGGATGGATGGATGGATGGATGGATGGATGGATGGATGGATGGATGGATGGATGGATGGATGATGATAGATGATGGATGATAGGTTGATCACTCACATATCTACATTCAAACAAACAGTTCTTGTGGGACTTAAACTCAAGTAGAACACATAGGTGACTCCTAAACAACCAAGGGGTTAAGAGTGCTGAGAATCATTCATGTATAAGTTTTGCCTATAACTTTTGTCTCTCCCAAAGCTGAACTGCAGTCATATCAACTCACAGGAGGTTGGTTTCAGTATACAACCTATCCTGGAAATATATCAGAATGTGAAGATGTTCACATTTCTTATAGATAGTTCCATACTGACAGGTTCAACCAACTGCAAGGTATCAAATGGTTGACTCTCCCATGCAGAACCCAGGAATAGAAACAAGCACACATAAGGCCAGGCATGGTGGCGTACGCATGTTGGCAGCAGCCTAAGAAGCCGCGTCAAGGTCAGAGATTGTGGTTTGAGTCCCACCGAGGCCACGTAGGGAGACCTCGTCCCAAAAAATAGCTAGATATAGTGGCGTGTGCCTATAATCCCACCTACCTGGGAAGCTGAGGCTGGGGATTGCTTGAGTCTGTGGTACCCCAGGCAATGTGAGCCTGCAGTTTCATAGGCAAAAATAACGAGACCTAGTCTCAAAAAAAAAAAAAAAAAAAAACAAATCAGTATGACCTCAGACTTGGCCTCTCCAATAGTGAATTCTAGAAGATAATGAACAACTTTATCCAACAACTTTAGAAAAAGAAGCATAATTCTAGTATTTTATATATAGATATGTAGATATGTATGTATATATAGATATGTATGTATGTGACACACATACATATAGGCAAAGGCAGTCCATTCTTAAATATGTGACATCACAGAATGTCCCCCTATACGCTACTTGAAGAACTTCTAAGAAATATATTCAGATGACAAAGATAGGGAGAAAATTAAGGACACCAAAATGAGGAAGCTGTAGTCAAAGGGTCAGAAGAACCCTCATCTGCTCAAGTGGGAACCTGGAATCTAGAGCCCTAATAGGTGTCACTGTGCAGGATAAAGTTTGGCTCACTGCTCTTACATCACTAGTGTCTCTCTGGTGACTCCTCTTGTCACTTCCCAAAGCCAGGAGATGGGTTCATTAAGCCATATCCTTCCACTTTCAGTTCAAAGGAAATCTTTAGCATATTCAATGACCACCATACTGGGTAATGTTCACTTTCAGCACTTACTAATCATAGTTATTCAAATCATTTTGCAAAAAGACTGAATCAGGAAGATTACTTTCAAAAGGTACTTTCCCCTGTAAAAAAGCACAGTGACATAGTGCAATTTAATAAGCTTTTTTTCATGGAATGTGAATGATGATTTTCTGTTTCTTTAACAGTAATACTGAGAACCCTGTGTCACCGAGGTTTAATTGGGAAAGACCATTAAACCACCAAGAAACAGATATAGGTAACCCTCTTTTCTTAAAGGCCCAGAAAAATGTTCCTCCTTTTATTTAATCCAAAGTGATTGCAGTCATATTTTTTAAGTATAAAAATGGAATTACAATAAAATGTACCTAAAGGTTAAGGGTTGCAGACTTCTCAGTGATCCTTTTTTCTGTTTCACGTAACTAGCAGATATTTTAAAAATAGACTTTTAAGAAAACAGCATATACAATTTTTTGTATACCATTTAACTGAAACTACGCAAAAAAGTACTTGGAAAGAAAAATGCATCATGGCGTGTTTATAAATAACATTATCAGTATATTTTTCCTTCAATTTAATCTGGTTGTATCTTCTAAATTTTCTTTAGAAGCAGGTATTGCATATGTAAAAAATACTTTTTCTTAAACTAAAATAAGATGGTGAGTTTCTACTTATAGTTCTAGTAGAAGCTAATGCTTTCTTCTGAAAAGAAAGGAATTTCTTTTATAATATTTTAGGGTTCAAATGGCTCACATAAGCTATTCAAAGGCATTAGTAAAAATTCATACTAAGCAAGTCCAAATTAAAAAAGGATTTTCTATTGGAGGAAGGGAAACCTCAATCGTTTAGTAAAAGATTAAATAGTCAGATATTTCTAGGTCTGAAGCAAATCCCATCCAATGCTTGGAAGGAGTGCTGCCTTTTGTATGAATACCATCATAAAATTGGGCCCAATTTGGGACACCAGCTCACACTTCGATTCCCCTCAATGATCAAGCTCATAGCTCTGTCTTAGAACATGGTCTTGGCTCAATATTTACGGAGTTGAAAAATCTGTCACCCATGTCCACCTTTACTGAAAAATTGAAAATAACAAAAAGAAACAAATAAAAGATCAAAACAAAAGCAAAATCTTCAAACTGTGCCACCAACTCCTGGAGTCCCTGACTCATGTCCACCATTTTGCAGCGGGTATCACTTATCCAACACAAGCACCTTGGACAAGTATTCTCTCCCAAAGCTCAAGTCCCAATCAGCACTTGGATGATTGCAGCTCAGTATCTTCTGTCTTCCAGGATAGCTGGAATCCCTGACCTTCAGTAAGACTCCATTCAAGAATCCCTGACCTTCAGTAAGACTCCATTCCTACTGCCAACAGGACCCTGTACAAGATCCAGTCTGACTATAGCAACTTTGCCAAAGTTTGGGACATTTGTGGTAACATCAAAAGGAGTCATGCATATATTGACCTTAGACATATTGATAGTTATTCTACCAGCAAGGTGAGCTGATTCAGAAGTAGCAACAAAAAGCAATTAGAAACAGGTGGGGCAAAACACAGATGAATACTTCCCAGACCAAAGAAGACATGTTCTTATATAGATTTTAGAGGGGCCAGCTGCAAAGGAAGAGGCCATTGGCAGAAACTGGAGGTTGAAAGCGTGGTGATTTTTCATTTGCTGGGTTATGGGGTTATGGGTTATGGGCTGAGAGGTTGTGGGCAAAGAGGAGCCTCTTCTTCCTACCACTGGGTCTGCAAAGCAACATCTCTTCTTATGGAAGATGGGAGATTTCTCTTTTTCAGCAGGGTTCCATCACATGGCCTCAATAGGATTGCTTCTGATCTCCTAATTATTACTAATTAGTCACAATTATATAATACTATATATATATATATATATAACAAAGACTGAAGGTTCTGAGCTTTGACACTTACAATCTCAGCTCTGTGCTGGCTTAACTCCTGCAAAGAAAACCTAGGCTTGCTTTTTTGTACCAACCCTTCTCCTGCCAGCTCTCCTATCTTAACTATGTAGCAATTCCTTGGAGGCAGAATAATGTCTAGATTCATAGAATTCTAAATCTCTATTAGAACAAAGGAGCATTTCCTGAAAGAAACAATCTGCCAAGATTTCGTTGCTCTCACAGTGAAGAAAGCTTTTTTATTTTACTTAGCTGATCAATTTCATTTTCATTGTCTTAAGTCTTTCCCCTTCTGCAAAGGTTTGTTTTTCCTTTGAATTACCAAGAAGCCCACCAAAGAATTTTCCAAATGGTGCATTCCCAATATGAACATCAAGACACACTTTACGGAGACGTGTTTCCCAACGTTCATTCTGTGCTGACTCAAAATGAAGTAAGGGGCTAGTTAAAAATGCAGATTCCTTGTGACTCTCCACAGTCTTATGAACCAGAATTCCTCAGGAATAGGCCCCAGATTGAGCACTTAAACACAGGTTTCCTTGTTGTTAACTTACAGTATGTTTGCAGTTGATGTGTACTAAATAAATTAAGATGTAAGCAGGGCTGGGAATTTCCTGAGTAGTTCAAATACAAACTAAATTATATTAACCAGGGCTTTACTCTAGAAAAATAAACTGGAGTTTAAAAATTCCAGTTTTTTTCTTGGAATTATTAAAGTTCTATCTCAGCTCACAGTCCTGCTGTACACCGTTTTACAGACAGGAAAAGAGACTGAGGAACATGCTTTTAAGCAAAATTCATAACCACCCTTGTGAAGGCATAGCAACAAAAGCAATATTTACTAAAAGCTCACTGTTTCATGTAATTTACAGACACTATCATACTTAATCTGTACTATAAACAGATAAAATCTTATAAAATAAATATTTTAATGTGTATAATGCTCTCATAAAGGGGGAATGCCATTATCCCTATTTTTTATTGGAAGAAAATGAGGCTCAGAAAGAACTTGAAATCAGATGTCTTATCACTCAAAGTTTGCAGTTTTCTGCTATGGACAGATTGTTTAGCTTTCTCCCGTAGCAATATTTGTCACTAGTTTTCTCTTGTCTAATTATTGAATTACTTTATACTAGGGTTTTTCTCCTTCCCAAATATATTCCTCCAATGCCTTTAATTATTTCACTAGAGTTATCTCTATGAATTACAGCTTTGTTTTCTGCTAAAATCACCCTTATGTTTTCTGCTAAAATTTACATGTCATAAATATCTGGAATTTAATGTGAGATTAGTTACTGAAAACCTTTTGATAAATGAAAGATATTAAAAAGTATAAAAAGGCTGGATACAGAGGGCCTGAAAAGTTCTAAACCTCTTACATGCCAGGAAGAGGGCACCAATGATATATGGGTGCTGCCCTCTCAAGTTTACCTGGAACCAGCTTTGCCTTGGTAGCCATAACCACTGACAACAGCACTGCTATGTCAATAACTGAGCTTTCCAGAATATTTCCATGTTATACATATGAACTGTCTAGAGTTCATATGTTAGTTGTCTGGAGAGGGAACAAGAGAATTGGAATCAGTTGAAACAAATAAGTTTGTTATCCATATTATTTTATTGTTTTCTGCTATAAAAATGAGATACATCTCAGTTGTGATTCAATCTGGCAAATCACTTGCATCTTTTTCTTAAAAGTTAGGCCCTTCATTGTCCAGAAGAAAATGACCCCAGATTAATGGCTTCATACCTTGCAAAGTGACAGTAACTTGGGGCGTCTTATAGAAATTTGGGCATGTGCTTCTCAATTGTCTTATTTTCTGCAAAGTACAGTTTTAAGTTGCAGGCTGTAGTTCACTGAATTATGTTTGATGCCCAGCACTACATCTAGTACAACTCAAAGAGTTGTGGTGAATGTTGAACTTGAAACCTTTAGGATAACCTTATATTTATTTTATCTATTCTCTTACATGACAATAAAATCAAGTGTAATAACAGTGTCTCAAGTGGTTAAGTATCTGAGCTCATATGGAAGATTTCAAACATTCTTTTTGTCTTTAAAAATCTGATAAGACAACAACTGCTAGCATGGATATGGAGAGAAAGAGACACTTTTGCACTGCTGGTGGGAAAGTAAACTGGTCCAACCATTATGGAAAACTGTGGAGGACACTCAAACTACTGAAAATGGAACTACCATTTGATCCAGCAATCCCATTTCTGGGAATCTCCCTAAAGGATACTAAAAAACTAATTCAAAAAGACACCTGTTCTCAGATGTTTGTCACAGAACTATTTCCAACAGCTGGGATATGGAAACAACCTGAATGCCCCAAAAGTGATGAAAGGTTGAAAAAGATGCTGTGTATTTACACAATGGAATATTATTCTGCAATCAAAACTGACAAGTATAGTACATTTGTGATAATATAGATGGACACATATGTGATAATATAGGTGCTAGAGAGAATCATTGCAGAAATAAGTCAGAAAGAAAAAGACAGAAACCATATAGTCTCACCAACAGATGGGATATAGGAATAGAAAAAGGAAAAGCAAAAGTCAAAATAAGCTAACAAAACAAAACAAAACTGGGGCAAGTAGTTAGGGAAGTGGAGGGGGGAGAGTGAGGGAGAAATCAAGGAAAGGAGGAGCACAAGAAGATCAAGATCTTCGGTAGTAAGATCACTGGTAGATCTTATCTTCGGTAAGATCAAGATCACGGGTAATAAGGTGGAACCTAGGGGAATGCATTGATGTAATATGATGTTTAATATATGTGTGTGTGTGTATGTGTCTGTGTGTGTCTGTGTGTGTATACAAGAAAAAGTATCTGACCAGAAAAATGAAATAAAACAAAGTCTGATATATTAGAACAGTGTTGAAGAATCAAATCCAAACTCAAAAGTATCACAACAACGTTTGTTGTGTTTTTCTCCTCTTTGTTCTAGAATATTATTTTGTCATCTGCATGATACTCATTTGTCAGCTGCATGATACTCTCTTCAAAATAAAATAGCTTTTTTCTAAATCTAAAGATATGTTAGGATAATATATTTGGCGTGGCATGTGGTGCATGCCTGTAAGCGGTAGCCTAGGAAACCATGGCAGGGATCAGGGATCGCGGTTTGAATCCAGCTTGGGGCAACATAGTGAGACCTAGTTCTAAAAAAATAGTTGTGCGTGGTGGCACACGCCTGTAATCCCAGATACCTGGGAAGCTGAGGCTGGGGATTGCTTGAGTCCGTGGTACCCCAGACAACGTGAGCCTGCAGTTTCACGAGCAAAAATAGCGAGACCTAGTCTCAAAAAAAAAAGGGGGGGTAATATATTTGACTGGTGAATAAATAGTAACTATGGAAATATTTACATGGGTTTTACAGTCTTAAAAAATAAACTTTAGGTTTCTTCACATTTGTTCATAACTACAAAAATTACATTATTTAAAAATTTTATCATAGTTTTTTATTTTTTTTAAGAGATTGGGTCTCGCTATGTTACCCAGGGTATGTCGAACCCACAAATTCAAGTAATCCCCAGTTTCAGCTTCCCAAGTAACTGGGATTACAGGCTCATGCCACCATGCCCAGCTAAATTTTATCATAGTTCTTAAAGTGACTTTGACATGAGTAAAAGAAATGATAAAAATCATAACCATGACAGTAGATAAAGTATTTGATAAAATTCAACATATATTTATGATAAAACTCTCAATAACATAAGGACAGATAGAACATATTTCAACATTATAAAATCTATATATACTATAAACTCACAGTTGATATGATACTCAATGGTGAAAAACTGAAATTTTTTCTCTAAGATCAAGTGCAAGACAAAGATGTCCATACTCATCACTACTATTCAGCATATTGTTGGAAATCCTTGCTAAAGTAATTAGGGGGGGGGAAAGGAATTCAAATTGGTAAAGAAGCAAAAATAGTCACTATTTGCAGAGGATATGATAACATGCATAAAAAACCTCTACTTTAAAAAAAAAAGCTATTAGGCATAATAAACCAATATAGTGAAGTGACAAATAAAATTTATAACAAAAATTATGTACAAAATACCCAGATGCAAGGACATCATGTTGCAATGAAAGCACATCTGACTCCATAACATCTAGATGCAAACAACGAACTAGATGACAATAGAATTTTAAAAACAATACTATTAACAATGGTATCAAAAAGAAATACCTAGTAATTAACTTGGTAAAGAAGGTGAAAGATCCATACAATGAAAACTGTAAGATATCTGCAAAATAAACAGGAAGACACAAAGAAATGTAAATATGTTTCTTGCTCATTGGTTGAAAAAACTAACACTGTTTACCCAAAGCAATATACAGATTCAGTGCAATCACTATGAAAGTTTTAATGGCATACTTCAAGAAAATATAGCAAACATTACTAAAATTTAGATGAACCCACATACTCTGGATAACCAAACTAATTCTGACAGAAAACAAGAAAACCAGAGGTATCACATTCCCAAAGTAAAATGACAAAACTATAGTAATCAAAACAGTGTGCTCATTGACTAAGAATAGAAAAACAAATCAATAGAATTGAATTGAGAGCCCAGAAATCAGTCCATGTTTCCATGGACATTTGTTATACAAAGAAGTCAAGAACATACAGTGAAGAAAGAAAAGTCTTCAACCAGTGGTGTGAGGAAAATCAGACAGCCAGATGCAAAAGAATGAAACTAGACGATCTCTATACCATAGATGAAAATTAATTCAAATGGACTAAAAAATTGAATATAAAATCTGAAACCATAAAGATATAGGGAAAAAAAACAGACAAAACTCTGTAACTCTGGTTTCAGATATATTTTGGAGGACTCAACTTACAAAGGCAAAGGATACAACAGCAAAAGTAAGCAAACGGGACTACATCAAACTAAAAGTCTGCACAATGAAAGAACCAATTATTAAACTGAAAAGACACCCCACCGAATGGGAGAAAACATTTATACATCATATATCTGACAAGCAACTAATATCCAAGATCTACAAAAAGCTCACACAACTCAACAAGAAAACAGATAGCCTTATCAAAAACAAAACAAAACAAACAAAAAACAGAAGCTCCAAATGGACACTTTTCCAAAGAAGACAACAAGCACATGACCAAAAAAATCAGCATTATTTATTGTAAAGGAAATACAAATTAAAAGCACCATGAGATACCCCCTTACATTATACTCAGTGGTGAAAAACTAAAAGCGTTTCCTCCGCCATCAAGTATAAAACATGCATGTCTACTTTCACGCTACATTCAACAATGTACTAGAAGACTTAGCCGAGCAATTATGCAAGAGAAAGAAATAAAATAATCCGAATTGGAAAAAAGAAGTAAAACTATTACTATTTGCAGTCAATGTAATAATATACATAGAAAACTTAAAGACTCTATTGAAAAACCATTAAACAATAAATCATTCTCATATCTGTGAGAAGAGTCTATATCAAAAAGTAAATAAATAAATGTTGACAAGGGTGTCAAGAGAAATAAACCCTTGGTCGCTGTTGGTGGGGTATAGTCTTTTCCTGTTCCTATGAAAAACACTACGTATTTCTTGAAACATTGAAAATAGATCCACTATATGATCCAGCAATCGTTAGCTATCTACCCTAACAATACAAAAAAATCTCTCCAAGAGATACATGCACTCCTGTGTTTTTTGCAGCACTATTTACAATAGCCAAATTATGGAAACTACCTAAGAGTCCAACAACAAATGAGTGGAAAAAGATGTGGTCCATATACACAATGGAAAACTACTCAGCCTTTTTTTTTTTTTTTTTTTTGCACAAAAAATGAAATCTTGTAATTTGTAGCAACATGGATGGAACTGGAGGACATTATGCTAAGTGAAATAAATCAGAAGAAAGACAAATACCAGATGATTTCACTCATATGTGGAATAAAAAGAAACAAAACAAAGGAATGGACAAAACTAAAACTTCAAGACATCTGTCTACCAGAAGGGGAGGGAGAGAACAAAGTGGGAAAGGACCCCAGCAGCCTGCAGCAGAGGATTAGTAGTTCTTTGGTGATGGGCTTGGTGCCGTCACATACATCTGAAGAGGTGTGCTTTTATACCCCTAAATCTCATACAGTGCTGTAAGTCCAGTTATCTCACTTAAAATAATACAGTTAAAACATAAAGTGATTTTGCTTTGTTTTGTGTTGCTTTAAAGTGTATACTATTCAGGGTTATCAGGTAGTGTCACAAGCAACCTACTTATTTACTGCTTTCTGTTTATTCTACAAAATTGTATTGATACTTTCACATTAGGATAAGAGAATAATAAAATTAAGAAGGACATTAAAACATCCTAAGGTATAGGCTTTACTGGTCTAGGCAATATATTATATTTTACAATATATTTATTGTAAATTTTGAGTAAACAAAATTGAGTAAATTTTAGAGCTCTTTTTGGCTTTATTCAACAATTCATGCATTGGACATCATCCAGTCTACAGACAGTTGCTCCTAGGAGGTGTACAATATCAAAGACATAGGTGGAAGGAAGCAAGAACTGGAAGCTATACTAACACAAAAGACTGGCTAAGGCAAGGTCACTTGCCTTCAGGGGATGACAGGAGCTGTTAGGCAGATTACCTGACTAGTGCTGATTAGAGGATTCCTGAGTGACATCAGATTCCATTTCTGGAAGGGGCTGAAACCACACTTAACCTAAGTCCTCGTTTTGTGATGTGGGGTTTTGGCATAAGTGACTCCACTTTGGGGCCTATTTTAACCATATTAAAAGGTCTTTGAGATATGCATGGCTTCCAACCCAGTCTAGAAATTTATCGGAATCAAGGAATTTATTAGAAATGTGTATAAAATATTTTTAAATGTGTGTAAAAGTATGTGTAAAAATATATGTTTGCGTCAGTACATTATGTCCTATTTATAATAGCATGAAATTAGAAAAAGCCTAGATGTATAACATTGGAAGATAAGTAAAATGCTTTGTGCTACATCTAGTAAATCTCAAGAAATAATTCCTATTTCTTGTCATGGACTAAGTTCACCATCATGTGAACAGATTGTGGGTAGTTTGATATCATTTCAGTTGAGTCCTACGCTGTGCTTTTATGTGCATGAAACACAGGGGCATGAAAACACAATCATCTCAGCATGAAATAGTGCTTGAAAGTATCCTTCTAGTATCTCACAACCCCTCAGTCAGCCTTTCACTGTGGGTGTTGAAGGCAGCTTCTCAGGAATCACTGGCCAGCCCTGGTCTCAGCTGAAACAGACCTTGTGAGTCAAACACAAAATCCCTCTTACCCTTCTGAGGTTTGTGCAGTTTTGGATTATCAAGGTAGGTCATTCCCCATGCAGTGACCCTTGACCAAATTAGGGGACTGGATGGGAGCCAGTGGATAAATACTTCAAGTGGTGTTCTAGTAAATGTATAACATCCAGCTCCCTGACAGAAAGAGCCCTGATTCATAGCATTTATTAATCTCTGTAATGCAAATACTTCCACCATAGTCAGTTTCAAGTTACCAGTACACTGTCACTGAATTCAAAATTGAAACAACACATGGACAAAAGGTTGTGCTATCTGGGGCAAGCGGGTTTCAACACAACCCTGAAGTATGCTCACCTCTTTCTACTCTTGAGTGGCCAATGTGAAGCACACACTTTGCCCTCAGATGGTCACCCAGAGTGCTGAGCAATTTGACAATAATCCTTTGAATGACCTGTCCATTCTCTTCTATTTCCCCTCCCTCTGGTCCTCCACTCTCCTCCACTGGGATCTCTTCCCCACAGAAATATCCTACACATCTGGATTTTAAGGAAACCCAACTTAAGCAGAGGTTATGTGGTCATATGACAATTCTGGGTAATTTAGATTCTCTTATTGGTGCTTTTTAATATTCTCAATTTCTTGAATTGGACATGTCACATGTAATTTAAAGGAAAATAAGCGTTATTTAAAGTTGTGGTTGAATTCTACCATGATAGAATCCCTACTAATTAAGAAAACGTTATATAACTTAGGAAGATTTAACTGCTTCCGGTGTTCACATTTGCTGCTCCAAACTACATGCCTATGTTCCCCTATGTAGAAATGAGGTAAAAGAGGGTGAAAGAAATAAAATTGTGGCCAGAATTGCAAAAATAACAGAATTGTAAAAATTAAATGAAAGTCAATTTTCCTTATTTTTCTTAATGGCTTATTTTTCTTCAGTTCCACCAAGGATCACATATAGTTATCCACCTTAAACGATAATGAAAATTATTATAAACAAAAAAAATCTATGATTCACAGGATTAATTATGAAGGGATTTTAAAATAACATTCATATTTGGGGAGATAATCATTAGACATAACTGAGTTCTCAAAACTTGTCAGTTAATAAGAAAGCAATGTCATTATTCTTGTTTTCAGGAAATATTTTATTCTGAGAAAATTTCTGCAGGAGAAACATCTCACTTAAAAGAGTATTAAGAGATTAGATGATGGCTCACAGATGATAAGGTGGTGGGAGAACTAGAGGTATACAATGATGTAAAATATATATGTGTGCAATAATTTAAAATTTTAGTTAAGTATCTAGATGCAAAAAGAATATATGAAAAGCTGTAGTCATTAGAAATGATAAAGGGAATGTATAACAAAATATTTCATTATATATTATATTCATCCAATTTTGTTCACAATATTAAAAACAAACATATAATTATACTAACCCCAAAAAGAAGTATGTGGGGCCTACATATAAAAAATTGAAAAATTTTACTGAGGGATATGTGTCTTAGAAAAATGGAGGGTAGGCCAGGCATGGTGGTGGCGCATGCCTTTAAGCGGCAGCCTAGGAAACCTCAGCCAGGGGCAGGGATCACAGTTCGAGTCCCGCCGGAGACAAATAGCGAGACATAGTTCCAAAAATATATAGCTGGGTGTGTTGGCATGTGCCTGTAATTCCAGCTAGGTGGAAAGCTGAGGCTGGGAATTGCTTGAGTCTGTGGTATCCCAGGTAATGTGAGCCTGCGGTGCCATCAGCAAAAATAACAAGACCTAGTCTCAAAAAAAAAAAAAGAAAGAAAGAAAGAAAAGAAAAATGGAAATGGAGAGGCTCCCATAGGAAAGGTCTTGGAGTCTTTAACCAGTTCCTTAACCACCCATGATTAAGCCATTAAACATATTGTAATTAAACTATTAAGTTATTAACCTCTCAAGAGTTATACTGCAAACCTCAGACGATGTATTCAGCTGGCTTCTTTCCCACTTGCTTTACTTGGAGTTTCCAAATGTGTGTGTATTGTATGTAGAATATTACACACCAAAATATATCATGTGTTCATATGTGTGTTTGTGTGTGCATATATGTGTGTTATGTGTGTATTTACAGCTATGGAAAGAAATCCACCTAAAATTTAAAAATTTTCTACATACAAATTTATAGTGACTTTTTTTCTTCTTTGTAATTTTTTTATCTTCTAAATATAACTGTGATGTACATTACTTCCAGAATCAGAATATAAGTATTTGGTATCAAATTCAAAGGGGATAACCAGTTTGAGACTGTGGTGCTTCTGCCTGAATTCTTCCTGTCAAGCCCAAATTACTAACCAGCTGGCAGAAGTCATCAAAATTCAGTCCCCTTGTGAGCTGTGCTGCAACTATCAGGTTTTACCAATCCCACTGACTTCCATGGTGGCACTTGTCCTAATAGGGAAGGTTAAAAGCTACATCACTGGAATTAAAATATAACTTAACCACATCTTGGAGTTCAGCAGACACTGGGACAAAGATTCAATAACAGAAAATGTTGTTCTTCTTAACTGGTTTATCAGAAGCTGTTTTTTATTTTCCTCTTTCCTTTGGCCTTGAAAAAAGTTCAAGTCAAATTTGTATCACATCCTTCCCAACACTGTATGACCTTAAAGTCTATCACTGGGAAAATTGTAACTTGCTCATAACACTCTTGTTGACCCAATTTTCACTTTTATTTTGTCTATATTCTACTGTACTTTTTGTCTTCCTCTAATCTGCCAAATATTATTTTGGGGGAAGAAATGACACAAATATTAACAATTTTTTAAAAAATATTAACAAATTAAATAGCTCTCTCAGGACCTCCCCAAGACTCTGCAAGCTCCCCAAGAAGTACAGCTCCATGGAGTGGGAAGAATTAAGTAGCCAGGGAAAAGGCCAGTTTCTAGAAGTACCCTTCTCACAAGCAAGGCCTAACTGCAGTTGCTCAGCTTCCCTTCACCACAGTCTATGGAAGGTTTGCCCTCTCCCTTTAATACTTTGAAACTTCCTCCTACCCTGGTTTTCCTGACTTGTAAGAGTCATCCAGATTACCTGCCAGAAAGTCAGCATCCACAGTCAGAGCTACCCATTTGAGAGCCACTTCAAAAGGTCTCAGATGGAGGGGGGGGGCAGTATGCCACATAAAAATCTTCATACTCTTTACCCTAAAACCCAACTGCTCTGAGTTAATTCTAATGGATTTATTTTTAAGATGATTATCAAGATATTTACAGGAGTTTCAGTTATAATGACAAAAATATTTTGATATAAGTATTCAATTATAGGACACTAGGGTAAATAGTTTCTCAAATTTAGAGAGTATAATATTTAAATGCAATTTAAAATTGTTAAGATGGCAGATGAACATGCAAAAGTATATAGTAGAAACAAAAAAAAGAATAAAATATGCATGAAATTAAATGGTTGAGTTTAAAGTAGGGTTATAAAAATCCTTTTCAGTATAAAAGTTAGGAAACTATTAAATGATTACTACTAATATTAGATTATGGGTTGCTTTGAAACTTTAGGTTCAAAACTTTGAATCGACTTTAAATAGGTAGGTTTTATGCATGATGCATATATACATGCAGTACCCACAAATGTGTCCAAACCATAAAGTATTCCTCAGTGGATCTGATAATCACTTGAAATGTCAGGGTAAATTATTGCTTCATGAAAAACTCTGGATGATCCCTCTCATGGTTTAATGATTTTCAATCTTATTTTGGCTTTAGCAAGACTAAGCTTTTTCCAAGGGTTCATTTGCTTCTGTTGTTTATTCTTTATTGTAAGTCATAATTCTATGTTTGTGGCAAAATAATCATTTCCATAGCAACTGACTGGGATGTCTCAAAGAAAGGATTATGACTTCAGGAAAGAAATAAATAACAAGAATAGATGAATAATGAAAAGATCCTTCTCAATAAAAACAGACAATTACTAGGATTAGAAGTGTGTTATAGGTCTTTCAGAATTATATCAGCCTTGAAAAATGACTTCAGCTGTTTATCAGAGATATCAGTTACACTAAGGTTGTTAATGCAGACAAGGATGGGTGTGGGAAATGCAGTAAAAGTTCCTTAACATTTTAATTTACTATTGTGTTTTGGAAAGAAATGTCTAGGTGTGTATATATATAATTATGTATGTATATAATTATATTACAGTGCAAAAGTTAATTGCTTTTTTTTCACTTAGGTTTTTCAATGAGACAAAAAAAATAAGGGGAATATAATGAAGAAGAGTCATTTGAAGACTTGGTTTCAATGAAGCAGGAATTAATTTGGGCTATACTTTATCTTTAAAAAATAATCTGGATTAAAAAAAATCCAAAACATTATCAATGCATATTGATAGAGCATTTATATGGATGCAGTAATTGTGTCAGCTGTACTTTAGAGAAATATTGCACAATACAATGATTAATAACATGATATGCAGACAACTCTGAATGCAAAGCACTTAAATTTACAACAATATGCAAATTACACAACTTACCCCTTTTAGAGCTATGCTAGAGTTATGCATAGATTTGCCTATGTTGTTACACCTCACACAACCAACCAGATTAGTTGCCCGTTCTAAAGAAAGCAAATCCAAAAGAAGGACCAGGAAATGATTTGTTTTCTGCATTGAGGTTCAATTTATATTTGGTTTAACATACATATATGAAATATACAATTCTAGAAATTTGAGAAATTGTAGGTCCATATAATAAATATCCAAATCCAAACAGACATTTCCATCACCTCAAAAAGTTCCTTCATGCTTCAATCCACCCCTCTCACCTCTACAAAGGTCATTTCCATTCGTGCGCGTTTATCTTAGATGAATCATATAGTATTACACATGTTTTGTGACTAGCCTGTTTTGCTCAACAACTCTTTAGATTTGCCCATATGGTCACATATTATCCTTCCTAATGCTGAGTAGTATTCCATTCTATGAGAAATCATTCTAATTTTGGCATGCTAATTGATTATTTAGGACCACTTTATATAAATTGTAAATCACAAGTCAACTTGTATAAGACCTATACTTTTTTCTTTCATTTGATAATCAGTATTTTGCATTTAATATTTTGCATTAAAATTATGTTAAAACTCTATAGTTTGGACTGATAGTAAAAATCAGAATGAGACTTTCTTTAAAAGTAACAAGTTTCGTTACTTTCATATTTGCATCTGAACTGTCTAATCTCAGCGCAAGGGAGAGATTTTCTTCTCAGGACTATTTTAATGAATCTATAGGAATTTTAATTGGCATATCTACCAAAGAGGACTACCAAAGTGAAATTTTTGTGGAACAGGGAAACTTGATTTGAAAATCCTTTGTGTTCACCCCCTTCCACTGGTGCCTTCTTCCTTCTGGGACTCAACTGCATACTCTTCCCAAGACCATTTTCCACCTCCAGTCTCTCATGGCCTTGATCACACCTCTCTAAGGTAGACTTTAATGGTTCTAATAAGCTAATAAATTAACTCTAGAGGACTTAAGGTGTTTCCTACCAGAAGAAGTTTACATTTTGAAAAGGAACTCTTGGAAAGCAATGCCCAGCATGCATAAAGTAATCAATAAATATCATCACCATTTCCTTAAAGAACCAATGTGATGAGACATTCAAAGTGAAATTAGACAAAGGGTAAGGAGAGGTATTTTCAGAACACAGGGATAACATAGCATTCTTTGAACTCTCCTGAACTCTGCTGATAATATTGTCACAGAACTGCCAGCAACCACCTTTGTGTTGCATGAAGACAAGGCAAAGAATGGACTAAGACACAGACAAGAAGAAATCTTTGAAATCTTTCCAATACTTGGTTCAGATAGTGTTTGCACTTCCTTTACTAAAGTCCACTATGTGTGGTCCTTTGCCAGTGGGGGGGGGGGGGTATTTTCAATTACTAACCTATGCTGCTTCTTTCCCCAATAGTCCAAGCTACCTTCTTGCCCTTCCCCCTTCTCCAGGTAGCAGAGAGTTTAATCACCCAGCTCTGTGTGTGTGAGACAGAGAGAGAGAGAGAGAGAGAGAGAGAGACAGACAGACAGACAGACAGACAGACAGAGACAGAGACAGAGAGACAGAGACAGAGAGAGACAGAGAGACAGAGAGAGAGCATGCTCAAGCATGCACATTGAATAATAATTGTGTCCTTGCATACTAAGGGTCCAGTTACTTTGACAGAAATGCAGAGGTAGAAAAGAGAGGTAGACCTTCATAATATAATTTTGAAAGTTTGAGGGGTTTTGAGTTTTCATAACTTGGATTATGAGAATTAAATGCAGATTCTTGAAACTAGAAACATAAATTCATATGGATTGGGGGGAAATATCTTCCAGAGGAGATACAGATCTTCTGAATTGGGAGGAGGGGGGAAAGGAAGAAGAAAACTACTTAGATTCTAATAGATGTTCCAAAAAAGGAGTCCCACCCAAGCATGGCCATGTCTGCACCCGTGGAATCCTCCTAAAAGTGTGGGGATCTCAGAGCAATTGAGGACTGTGTGTCAGTCTGTAGTGGATGCACAGGAGCCCTCATGCAGGCCTAGAAGAACATTAGTTGAAACAAAAATGATGGCAAAACCTGTCTATGCCAGTGAGACAGTCTGATGCCACTGGTCATTCAGGAAAGACTAGGAGCCTCTGGTATCACATACATATTTAGTGTTTTGTGAGAATTAGGCATTTCTTAGGGCTTTCATTTCTTTCCTATCACTGTTTAGTACTCCCATGCCTTGCTTTATCTGTGTCTAACAGATCTCATGACTTACAACTTATCTATACTTAACACAGTTTATGACTGTCATCTTTCTATGTTCTATAACAGAATTTATTAGAGCAAATGCATAGTCACATATCAACCCGCCCAAACAAACAAAAAAGTCACAGATAATTATGGGATGAGCAGAAAACCAGAGCAACCAGAGTCACTTAAAGAGACCAATGACTTAGACCAAGTAAGAGCTCAGTCATCTCAGCAGATAACAAATGAAGGACTGAGAACTAGAGATCCTCAAAATGAAGATACAATTCAAGAGATAAAGAGAAAAGAGGACTCTCTTTATCTTTGATTATCTTTAAATAGACTGAAAAGTCCTTAATTTGAAGAGTTTGTCCAGCATTGATTATCATTTCCACCACTGGAAGGAATGGCCCTGAGTCTACACTGTCCAGGATGAAAATGACTACTATATTTGACACTGCAAATATAGAATATTGCCATCATCTCAGAAATTCTATGGGATAGCACTCTTTTAGATACAAAGCGAGTTACAGAACAATAAGGGACAACCCCAGAATACTTAAGCTTATTGACTGACATTGTTATAGCTAGTCACATAAACATTTCTCATTATTACTGGGACATCAAAACTACTTCTTTTTTTAGAAACTTATTGTTTGTTTTTAGCAGATAGAAATACCCTGATGCAGCCACTTATGCTCACTTAATATTCTCTGTATTCAGCAACCCATGTTTTCAAGATAGCAAGCTGCAGGAAAGTATTCATCAAGGACAGAGTGAAACCAAGTTGGATAAGGGGAAGAGAACTATGTTATCATTTGCTAGATAAGGTCACCCCTCGGAAAATGTAAGGACTTTGCCTTTTTCTCTTTGTGATATGGGAGCCTTTGGAGCATTTCAGCAGGGAATTAACAAGGTCCAATATATGTTTTAATGGGCTCACTCTGGCAGTTATATGGAGAATTACTTGGAAAAGTACAAAGCTCAATACAGGGAGACCATTTTCTGCAATAATCCTGGTTGAAATGCTAGCTGCTTGACTTGGGGCTGTAGTGATGGACATGATGAGAACTTGTCTTCTGAATATACCCCATGGGAGAACTGCAGAATTGATGACAGATAACATCTAGGATATGAGAGGAAAGGAGCAACAAGGGAAAGTCCATATGTATTGTCTAGGCAACTGAAAGGGCCTAGACATTTATCAAGTGGGGAAAGACTGAAAAACAATAAGGGTTGGCAAGGGGTATGTTTTGGAACATGTAAAATTTGAAATGACTATTGAGCACACAAGTGGAGACGCTGAATAAGCACAGGAAGTATAAGGAGTTCATAGAGATGAGAGCTAAAGATATAAAGTTGGGTGTCATTAGCACACAGATACGACTTAAAAGCCACAAGACTTGGATAAGATCAATTGGAGACTAAGTAGGTGAGAGTAGTTAGGACAAGAGACAATCCAAGACCTGCCAATGTTTAGAGGTAGAACCAACAAAAAGGACTGAAAAGAAGAAATGAGAGTCTGAAAACCAATATAATGGAAGTCCGGTGAAGATTAGTCAATGAGAAATGATCAGTAGGAGTTGATAGGTTGCATAAAGTATATACCACAGATTGATCACTGAGTCTGGAAACACAAGGTCACTGGGTCTTAAAGAGATAGGTTTTAGAGGAACAAAGGAAATGAGCTTCTTAGGATACTTGAACTTTTCCATGGAGCAAAAAACATGTATATTACAGGATTTTTTTTTTAATTGAGGTAATACTGGTTTATATTATATATGTTTCAAGCATACGGCAGTATAATTTGATGCCTGTATACACTACTCATCAACAAAATTCTAGTTTCTATCTATTACCCCACAACTGATCCCATTAACCCATTTCAATCACCATTCCCCTAACACACACTTCCCTCTTCTGTCCCCTCTGCTTGCTTTTATTTTGCTTTATAGCTTTTTTTTTAATATTTCACATGACTGACTAAAATCATACAGTGCTTGTGTTTCTCCACCTGCCTTATTTCATTTAGCAAAATCTACTTAAGGTCCACCAATATTGTTGCAAACAGCAAGATTTCATTACTTTTTATGGCTGAATGACTTTCACCGTTAGATGGTATTAGTCTAATCAGAGATATATTTCACACATGGGAAATAGGGCAAATGCAATATCAGGTTAGGCCAGAAAAATATCCAGAAAAACAAGAATCTTTAGCTATTAATTCACTTTGAAAAGATATTAACTGAAGTTTGGAAAGAGCCAAGATTATTTGTGTCTCTGATAGATGAGTTTTCCTTCTTGTTAAGTCTATCTGGTATTACCACTTAAAACTCTTGGTTTTGCAGATTTAGTTGTAAACTGTAGCCAATACCTTAAGAAGAATCATATTACTAAGATTAATAGAGTATAATGTGCATTGACAGAAGATTGTTGAGTTTTCACAGTTTTTGTACTTTTTACTAAAGCCCAAAAGAATATATAATTAAAAACCCCATCTTGACCATCTCATCAGAAGAAATTTCTTCTGATCATTTCTAGGTTTAATTCTTCTCCACATAAGTTTATGCTTCTTTTCAAAATTTTGTCAATTTAAGAAACTGCCGTTTAAAAAACATCCCAGACCATGCAAGAGATCAAAAAAAGAATGAGACTTTCCTGATTCTTTTTCTCCCACCCTTTGAAATGCTGGTGACAGTCTTATTTTTAAGATACCTTTTATAGGTTTCCTCCATTATCTATTATTTACCTATTTCAAATATTTCATCAACTTTAATTATTACCAATTAACTCACTACTTCAATAGTAAAGTGTATTAGGACCTGTTTATAAAGCTATCCAGATACACCTGGTAAAAATGATTTTTAAAATGTGATTCTTTGAGATAAGAAACAGATATACTTTATTACCCTTATCCTACATAATCAATCTCACCCATTTCTTTATTCCCATTTCTATTACCTTCCTACCAATTCTACCATCATTTCTGACTTAGATTTTGAAAGAACATCCTAAATGATTTCTCTGAATTTTTCAGATACTCTAATCCATTGGTTTAGAATGTGCCTTCACCTAGTAGACTTGTGGACCCCACCACCACCCCCCATTATTTTTGAGTCAGTAGCTATGGAGCAAAGCCCAAGAATCTGCATTTCTATCAGGTTTCCAGATGAGGCTGAAGTTTCAGTCCAGGCCCACCCTTCCAGAGCTGCTTCCCTAATCCACTCTCCATACTGATACCAAATTTCTAAACACTTGAATATAGGAGACTTCTTAATCTGATAAAAAATGTGTTATAAAAAAATAGAGTGATTGAGGCACACACTACAATTCACCCATTAAGTGTACAATTTCATGATGTTTTGTATGTCCGCAAAATTGTTTATATCATAATCTTAGAACTGTTAAAGCAACCACCATTTCCTTAGTCACCATCTCTAAGCTGCTCAATGTCCCCACTGCATTCCTAAAACGCCATTAATCTACTTTCTGCCTCTAAAGAGTCACAAATATTCTACACATTTCATGTAAATGAAATCCAAAAGTATGTGGTCTTTTGTTATCTGCTTCTTTTACCTAGCATAATGTTTTCATGGTTTATCCCTATCATTGCAGATCCTATTGTAACAGCACCTCATTACTTTTTATTGTTGAATAATATGCTATTTTACAGATACACCACATTTTGTTTATCTATTCATGTATGAATATATGTTTCCATTTCTCTTGAGCAATTTCCAGGAATGGAATTGCTTTGTAATATAGTAATTCTAAGGTTTGACTTTTTGAGGAACTATTAGACTGTTTTCTTAAGTAGCTTCACCATTTTATACTCCCAACACCAGTGTATGAGGATTTCAACTTCTCCACATACTCACCAACACTTCTCTTATTAAGTCTAGCAACCCTAGTGGGTATGTTGCTATAATTTTAACATTTCCATATGATTAATAGTGTTGAGCATTTTTACTACATTATTGGTTAGTCATTTAACCCATTTTAAGAAATATCTATTCAGATGCTTCGTTCAACTTTTAACTGAATTGTATTTTTATTAATATGTTTTAAGAGTTTTTATATTTTTGATACTTTCCTTTAACAGATATAATCACAAAAACTTGTTTCCATTCTCTGGGAATTATTTTTTTAGTGGTGTCTGTTAATGCATGATTTTTTTAAAATTTGATGACATTCGGTTCAAATTATGTTTTATTGGTTTTAGTATCTCTAGTGCTTAACACAGTACCTGACATTATACAGTAGTTATCAATCTATGTTTACTGAATGAATGAAAATTATAATCAATTGTGTTGATAAGATAGAGCTAAGATACTTAGAGCTAATATAATAAATATAATAAAGAAGCATAGGATATATATTATAGGAAAGAGCTCTGGCTATTGTCTGATATTCCAACACCTCTAATTAGTAATATAACCTTAATCTACACTTGGGTACACTGACATCTAGCTAAAAGATCACACTTCTCACTCTCCATTCTGGCAGGTAGACTTTGTGACTAGTGAGATCAAAGTGAAACTATAATATAGAACAGCTGAAAAATCCTCCCTAAGAGAAAAGGCCACACTTTTTTTCAGTTTTTCTTTCATCCTTCTGTCTGGAACTAGGATGTGATAACTGGAACTCTAGCAACCATCTTGGAAAATGAGGGAAAGGAAGCAGAAAGCTTTCTAACTTGAAGGCCAAGGATTTTCATACCATCTCTTATATGAAATGTAAATATACTTCTGATTTTAAATGACTATTTTGGGAATTTCAATTACTTGGATACTAATCTAAACCTCACCCATTTATGAAAGTCCATACTCTTTCCACCATTCCAACTGGATTTATGGTACAAAAGTGCCTCTGTCATTATTAGTGAATTTAGTTCACTTTGTCATTTGTTAATTCCTTTGGGCATCCCCCCAAATTCGGGATCAATGCTAAAATTTTTCCACTCTTGAATTAGTAGTGAATCTTTGAAAGACAATAGGATCTGAAGTTAGAGAGCCTTAGTATCAATTATGGTTCTGTCTCTTTAATCCACCTTGCTGAGTCTCAGCTTCCTCTGTTAAAAGGGAAGAAACCCTATTTGCAAAGTTTTCTTAGAATCCCAGTTACCTGAGGTTGAGGCTAGGAATCACTTGAGTCCACCAGTTCAGGACTACCCCGGGCAACATAGTGAGAGCTAATCTCTTAAAAAAAGAAAAAAAAATTATCTTAGGAAGAGTCATAAGAACCATGAAGAGGACTCACTACATAGCAAATAAATGTGTTTTCCTCCTCATTTGGATTCTCTGGAGGGATCCTAGGGCAGAAATGAGTTAATTTGAGACATCCTTTATTATTTCATGATTTCAAAGATTTTGAAGAATCTGAAACAGATTATAAATTCCATGAGGACATATACTGCCTCATTTATTGCTGTATCCCTATTTTCTAGAGGCAGTATACTCAGAATACTGGTTAAATGAACAAATGAAAGTATGGTTAATTTCATGGCCCCAAGGCCTGAGAATCAATAGTTCCCTAATTCTAATACAGACTAGACAGAGATCAGTGTGTTACTTATTAAGTAACCAATCAGGTTATATTAGGAACCCTTGTGACAAAACCAACTTTAAATACTCCCCTACAGCTGTTTTAGGGTCCTTGAGCTCTGAACTTAAAAGAAGAAGTGTTATATTTAACATCAATAATCAGCAGCAGATAATAGGATGCAGGTGGAATTCATAACATGACAAAATAGAAGCAACCTGCCTACAATCTACCTAAATCCCACCACTCAGAGATTCCCCCTTTTAATTTACTTTTTGAGAAGAGTATGACTAGGAGGTAAATTCTGTGTCTAGGTCTCACTTTACCTACTCTGTTAAGAAAAAGAACGTCTTTCAGAGCTCCAGTGAGTTATCACTGAACATTGCTCTGAGATATTTTATGCAATATAATTAATATTCCTACAGGGCTTCTAGTAGATGCCTAAGAAGCAGCATTTTCCCTTCTATCTTTACATTTTAAAGGTTTAACTATGGCTCCATGCAAACTTCCCCAAAATTCCCTTTTAAAGTCTGTGAAATAAACAGGTAGGAGTACCTCCAACATCAGCATTTTGTGAAACAGGTGCCAGCTTTGGGTCTGCAAGGCAGAGAACAGCATCTGTTGATTTAGACTACTTTTAGGAAACAGATTTTGCCAAGGAGGTAAATTCAATGTGTGCAAAAAGACTTGGAGCCAAAACCATGAGAAGATCCTAATGCTCATGACTCCAGGAGGACACCAAAATACAAGCTCACCCTGACATAGACACATGGAAAGCAGATAGTTCCTGCTGTGATGATTCACCCACCTTGCCCTTGACTTATTTTTTTATTTTCCCACTGTTCTGTCAGTGTTCATTACATTATTTCTAAAGGCATGCAGTACTGACATGCTGCAACAAGGATGAACCTTGGAGACATTGTACTGTGTAAAAGAAACAGGTACAGAAGCCCATGTAGTGTGTGATTCCATTCCATGCAGATATAGAACAGGCAAATCTATAGAAATGGGAAAGGAGCTAATGACTTCAGACCCAGGTATAGTCAGAGGAGAGTGATAATTAAAGGAAACACAGTTTCCTCTTGAGGTGATGCAATGTTTTAAGACTGACTCTAGTGAGGGTTGTATGACTCGATTAAAAAACCATTGAATTGTGGACTTTAGATGAGGGAATTGTATGACATCTGATTTATAGCTATATCAAGCTGTTACCCAAAACAAAAAGTCCTTTTGGCTAGTTTTATATATTACATCATGCTTTATATCAAACTTTGCATAATTCTTATTACAATACTGCAGAAAAGATAATCTGGGTTCATGGATCTACATAATTCAGAGTTTCCCATTTGGTATCCCAGAGGAAACTAGACTTTCTGTTGTTAATAGGTGTAGCAATCACTACTTATTAGGTTCCACACTCAATGAGATGTGGGATTGACAAAGTTAAAAAAATCAAACAGCACGTTTCCTGTTGGAGAGCTTAGTTTTAATCAGCAAGACACATATTGTGAATCTCCAAGAAGGCATAAGAGCATGCATGTTTCAACAAACTGGTTTAATCTTAAAGCATTTCAGCACAAAACGTCATGCAGAATCAGTCTTCCATCACATTATGCTGTAAATGCTAGAAATCTCGATTCTCAAAAGAAACCTCAGACAATAATATAGGTTTTACACAGCTGAAATATTTTCATTTACATGTGTGTATCATTTTTTTGTAACTCAACTTCAAACATTGTTTCTGCATCCTAGATTCTTTTCACCCTATAATTAATACTTACAAAAATATTTATAAACATTATGGCAAACATAGAAAGAAGTATAAATTTACTTCTTTTTTGTTTTACAGTATTTACTTATTACTGTTTTACAGTAATAAGTATTCTAACTCCATCTGCTGTATAAAATAGAACAAGTATACTTTTTCTCCTGAAAGTGAAAGGTACTCTAAGAACATATAAAAATTCGTAGGCAATCCAAAAGATCAAATCATTCTCTCAAATTCCAGTTCCTGCATTTCTCAGCGAAGATGTATTGGCAGGCAAAATGGGAAAGTGTTCAAATTACTCAGACTTTATTAATTTTATAAACTATGCTTTGAAGTAATATAATAATAAATAAAACTAAATGGTACATTTGACATCAGTGAACACATGCACTGGAACATCAGTCTGTTCTGCTCTTCTCCAGTTAGAGCACAAAGACAATAGTGTCATACACACTGCATCTTTCCTTTGTCTTGGTTCCAGTAGCATCACTTGGGTTCCATTGCCCAGGCTTATTTAGGAATAACAATTCAAGAAAGAAGGAAAGGAGACTAACAATTACTGAGCATAAGAACTGGATAGCAGAAATGTGATGACAGTACTCTGTGCTGAGGAAGGCGTGAAGTTGAGAGACTTTAGGACAGAACCATCAATAGTTCTCTTTGGCAACTAGAAGTAAGCATCATTTGCACAGGGTTTTCATTTCACAAAGCATTGTCATGTGCAAGATCTTCTTCAACCTTAAAGTCAACTGTGGGAAGTGGGTTTTCTCTCTCCATTTTATGAACAGGGAAACTAGAGCCCAGAGAAATTAAGAAACAGACCAAATGTTCTCAAATAGTATATTGTGGTATAGTGACTTGGCTCCAGATTTCTGAGTTCAAAATTCGTACTTTCTCCATTGATATGTAGCTGGGAGGTGTCAGAAAGGCAGACTACAAAGAGGTTGCAAAAGCTGGAAAAAGGAAAGTTGAGGCTCTGTCTGAAGGCAGTGTGACTGTTATGTTATCTAAATGTTTACAGATTCAACTGGCCTACGCAAATAAATGAGCCATTTTTTATTTTCCTAAGAAAAAAATTCTGTGTATGTCTGACCTTCAAATGTGTTCAGATAATCATGGTAAGCATTAAATACTTCACTAGCTGTTTTTAGCAAGTTTTACAAATGTTCATTGTTCAGTTAGACCAGTATCTTTTTATGAGCAGTCAATACCAGTCATTCACAAAGAAAACAAATATGCCAATTGCCAACCTGTGTCTGTGCATATAAACTTTACCCTGGAGCAGACAGCAATATAAGAGAAAATTCTATGTCCTTTATTAAGTACTAATTTATCAATGCATTCAACACATATTAATTGACCACCTACTATGTGTTAGGCATCATGCCACGAGTTGGACAGTCAATAAATGAAGATTACATGTCCCTGTTTTTACAGAGGATACAGCAAAGTATCTAGGCCAGTATACTGTAAATAGAGTACTCAATAGAGAAAAACAGAGAAATAGATATACATAACCTAGACTAAGGGTTTTGGGAGTTTCCCTGGTGGTGTGCAGGCTGAAAGACCTCTGGAATACAAAGATGTCAGGACTAGAAGCACGGATTCTAATGCTGGCTTTGCATTCCATTCACTTGGGGAGTTCTAAAAACTCCAGGTTCTACCCCAGACCAATTCAATATAAATCCTTGCAAGTAAGGTTCAGGCAGTTATCTTTATAAACTTTCTCAGGTGGTTCTACTGTACGGCCAAGTTTGAGAATTGTTGGCTTAGTCACTAAATGTTTTTTCAAGTGAAAACTATGTAAACTATCTCTAAATTCAGTCTAAGTCTCCTATAAATTCTTAAGTAAGTCAATCATTTTGAAATGATTTTCTTTATCACTGTACTGTGATCTTTAGTTATCTTGGATTTCACAAATATTTATGATTATAGAAAGATAAGAAATCTTCCCCAAAAGAAAATAATGAATAAAGCTGAGTGGTCTGAATATTACTAGCATTTCATTACAGTTGAGAAAAAAATAAAATGTTCTCTGGTAATTATCCCTATGTTTACCAGTATTTTCTGTCTCCTCTAATGAGTACTGGAAGCATTATTTTTCCTTGCCCCTTTGAAATTATAAGTGATTATGTGAATTTATGTAACCAATAAATAGAGAACAAATTTGGCATGTTCCTTCTTGCGAGGACGTGGTTGTGTTGTTTATCTTAATATATTCTCTTCCCTTGCTTCAGAGATCCCTGAAGTCTTGTATTGCTGTTTAAAAGTGTTGAGATGTTGGGGATGATTATTAGTGCAACAGAAACAGGACTCATCTGACTAAGAACTTCCCAGACAATGCCCTATTTCTGTGTTTTCTCCTCATAGTCCTCAGGCTTTCCATTCATATACTTATCCATGATCAGTAGTATATTTAACATCCTCCCTTCTTTTCCTCTCTTTCTCCTTCATTTCTTCCCTCCTTAATAGTTAAAGAATTATTAAGAATCATTAGGTAGCCAAGTAAGAACAGCCATAAAAACAGTCGATGGACAACAACCAACAAGTTAGAGGATAAGGTGCACAGGAGGACTGAGCGAGTAAGTAGGTATTTTGAGAAGCTACCAGATTCTTTTATGTCAAATAAAAGAATTAGAAATACAAAAAAGGCATGAGGATAATAAACTCTGTGGTATTATATTTGAAGAGAATTGGATGTACTGCACAGTTCTGTGAATGCACAGTTCATATATTTGACCTTTATTAGATAGATAGTTAGACAGACAGATAGGTAGGTAGGTAAATGATAGATAGATAGATAGATAGATAGATAGATAGATAGATAGATAGATAGATAGATAGATAGATAGATAGATAGATAGATAGATAGATAGATAGATAGATAGATAGATAGATAGATATAGATGTATCTATGTTCTATAATAGTTCTGTCCACTGAGAGATCCTAGAACTAATAATATACTTCAGTTAACTTAACACAAAGCATACATAACAGATCTTGATTTCTGAAAGCTAGTTTTCACCAACAAAATAAATCTTAGAAAAAAATGACTGATTCCAGAACAGTGATAGCAAAACCACAAAATGAATAATAAAGGTGTTTTAATGGGAGGAAGTAATAAAGTATTCAAAAAAGTATTAAGGTGTGTTAAGAGCACACAGAAACCAGTTTGAAGCACCAATCATTGGGCAAAATGAAACAATTTGAGCATCAAAATAGATAGTGAGAGACATGATTTATAACCCACTGAATAAAATATATTTGAATACATGCAAACTTACATGAACAAATATTTGGAGATAAGAAGAAAGTGTCCCTTATAATAGAATGTCAACTATTAAATATAGAAGAAATTAAATTAATGGAAAATTACCACTAGGTAACAATCATAATAATTATCAATCCTGTCAAGACACATCAATTAACACTTCAATTTGTAGGTGAAAGATGACAAATGCAACGGTGACATAGCCTCAAAGTGTCTCCCCACCAAAGATTTGCAATTATAAGAGGAAAAGAATAGCTTTCCAATGAAGTAATCTGCAGACACCACTTTATTTAGTGTAACATCAAATGCAACATCACCAGATAGAAATCATGTGCCACCTGATAGGACGGAAGGAAAATTTAGCATCATTTTGGTGTGTTTCCTGCCAAATATGCATGCATAATCTGAATCTAATTATAAGAAAACATCAGCTACCCAATTTGAGAAACATTCTATAAAACAACTTATTCTTTGTCCTTAAAAATGTTATACAGTCATGAAAATCAAGGAAGGAATGTGGAATTGTTCTGGATTGAAAGACATATGGCAACTAAAGGTAACAGATGATGCTGTGTTGGATCATTTTCTATGAAGGACAATCAGCAAAACAGATTGTTGAAATGTTCCTGCAACTTTCCTGTAATCTTGAAATTATTTTTTTAAATGTGAATATTGTTGAAATGTGAAATATTTCTATAAACTTTCTCCTCATGTTTACATTTTATAAGGTGAAAAGATATTGGAAGTTGACAGAGGAGACTCTCAATTTATTTGTATCAGCTATGGTATGTTTCTTTTCTTTTTTGGTACCTAAAGTTATGGACCTTAATTTTTTTTATTTTATTCTTATCCTCATTTAAGTTTGATGTCTATATATAAGTTTACACAACCACCTCATACTTTCAGAATTTTATGGCGCTCTGGAAAAGTGTGGGCATGGTGATTTTGTGTGTGTATATGAGTGATTTACCAAGACATGATTTTCATGCAGATTGTTAGTAATTTGAATGGCTATCCAGGGCATAGGCTGACAGAATATGGTTCAAGAGACTATTATAAATATTCAACACCCACAAACATTGAACTTCCCCCACCCCCTACTTATACAAGTAAATTCCTTTGACCAGAAGAATTTCAAAGATTTTTAAAATCTCAAAAACATGTAAAATACTTTTTATCATAAACAATCTGAAAAAGAAACAATAACAATTTTATAGAGCAAAAATTATTTTTCTATCTCAACAAGCACATGTAAATCATTTGCAATTGTGTCAACAGGGGCTGCTCTTCAACTTGCTGGTAAACAGGTATCCTGTTGACAATCCCAGCAGGCACCTCCTGACACTGCCTTCTAGGCCAAATTTCACCCTCTGTCTTCTGAAAGAAGCACGACAGGGAGTTCAAAAATGTTGGCTTAGTAAGCCTAGGGGCTGGTCAGAGAAAAGATTTGAATCTCAGATGATCTTGCCCAGAAGTGTGAGCAATCCATCCACTCTCTCTGTCAGTCACACAGTGAGGTTCTCATACTGAGTGAGTCCCCTCCCCCCCACTGTGTCAGGGGACCCAGGGCAGTCTGGACTCTACCTCCCAGTACAATGAGAAGTGGAAGTCTTGCCCCTGTCTAACAACCAAATCAAAAACATTCTGGTTATCAGTGTATCTTCCATGTCACTGAAAGTTCTAATGCTTTCATACAAAACAAAACAAAACAAAAAATATTAGTTCTGAAAATTTCCATTTATCTCAAAATTAAATAATTTTTGTACTCTTTAAGAATTGTATTAACATAAGTAGAACAAAGATAAGTTTACTTATCAATTATTACTTATCAATTATTCTTTGGCCCTCCCTGCTGTTTTCATTTGCTAGGACTGCCAAAAGAAGTAACACAGACTGGGTGACTTCAGCAGAAATTTATTTTCTCATAATTCTGGAAGCTAGAAACCCGAGATCAAGGTGCTGGCAGGATTGGTGCCTTCTGAGGCTTCTCTATTTGGTTTGCAGATGCACATTTTCTCCCCTTCTTCACAAGGTATTCCCTCTGTGTATCTGTGTACACTTTTTCTAAGGACCCCAAAAGGATTAGAGCTTACCCTGATGAGCTCTTTAGAGCTCTAAAGAGCTCTTTACCCTGATTTCACTTTAATTACCTCTTTGGAGATCTCATCTCCAAATATATCCTATGGTACAATGTTCCTATAGGGTATGACTTGGTAGATTACCTTTTGAGCCTGGAAACATTTAAAAATCATTCCATGATAATTAATGATAATAGCATTCATGATGCAAAACTTAATTCACTACAGTATTACTTAAAATAACACAAGATTAGAAACAAATGTCCATTATAAGACAGTAGTGAATTACTTTATTTACTTTAAATGAATGTATATAATAGAAAAATATGAAATGGTTAAAAAATAGTGATTAGTCAGCTATTTTTGATAATGGCAAGGTAGATTATTCAGATCAATCCTTCCACCAAAAGCAATTGAAAATGACGGATAAAAGTTAAAAAAAAAAAAAAAAAACTCACCTAAGGAAGTTCTGACAAATGAAGAAGCTATCTAAGGTCAAGCAGGAAACCAAAGAGATAAGTGGCTACTTAAGACCTGAGACAAGTTGTCATTCCCAGCAACTTTGAACTTCTACTTGTTGGGGAGAAAAGAAAGAAATCAAAGTTCCAAGCCCACCTTAGGAAGAGGGATACACTGGGAAACCCCTAGAATAAAAAAGGGCCTTAGGGTAAGACTGAATATGAAGTAAAATCAACATTCGCCTCCACCCCAGGGGAATGCAAGGGAAGTTGACATCATTCTGAGCTGAGTGGGGAATCCCCCTTCTGAACTTTTTTTAACCACAAAGTGGCCCTAATAAAGATTTTACCTCACATTTATACCACATGGGTAGTCCAAAAGAAGTAGCCCCAGTCTGACAGTACAACTATTCACATAGCCACATGAAAACATCTCCTCTCTAGAGAAGGTACCTTTGTTCTTGACCATAAAGAATCCCCATATACACTTTTTCAAAGACAAAGAGAAGCATGCAGTCACAAATAACTAAGCAGCCAAGGAAAGTAGACAGCAAATGGGAGGACAGCAGAAACAACAGAGAACAGAAGCAGATCCACAAAGAATTGAGATATTGGAATTATTGGACATGAACTTGATAGTGTCTACAGATACAGGAAATATCAAAAAATGATCAAGCATATTTGAAAAATAATGAAATTAAATATCTAGGAATGAATCTAAAAATTCTAATTAAAACTCATTATTGTGGGGTTCACAGTAGCATCAGAGATATGCTACTCATAATAGGCATTATGTTAGCCCATTAGGCATTAAGTACACAGAACATAGCAAGAGAAAAAATATTTGGGAAAAAATGGAAGAGAGATAAAGAGGCATGGAACATAAAGTGCTGAGATCGAAATAATGTTTTTCATGTGCTATAAAAAAGTAGCTGCCAATGTGGAATTTTATTTATTTCCCAAGAAAATAACTTTCAGTAAAGATAGTAATAAAAATTTTGTAGAAAAATTGGAAGATGTAATTTATTACCAGTGGATACTTATTCAAGGAAATCGAAAAAAAGTTTTACAGTCAGAATATAAGTGAACTCAGATGGAAGTTTTGAGATATAAGAAGGAATGAAACATTAAAAAGGAGGGAAGAACTTAAGAATGGCAAGCAAGAGTAGCTTAATAGTATAAGGGTGTAAAGGCAGAGGATTGGACAAAATATCAGGGATAAGCCCAGCTTACACCTGCAGCTTCTTCCTCTGCCCCACACAAATGTTGGAGAGAGATTGATAAGTGTACCTAACTGTAGAAGAAGCTATAACAGAACCAGTTCCACCAGTTAGAAACTGAGACAACAGAGACCAGAGACTGTGATATTAATTTTTAGGCATGGAAGTGGTTGGTTATCAAACTTTCTGAACTGGTAATTATGACAATGGGAATAAAAAATGAAATGAGCACCAACAAAATTGTCGAAAAGATCTATATAAAGGTGATGTAGATCATGATAATGAATAAGTAAATAAAGTCCTTATGTGGAGTAAGAGAGTGAAGAGATAAAGATGACGTCTGCAACAACTGATCCACAAGAAGCTGGGCCCAAGGAGTGGCTAGACCCTAATTGAGTGTTACTCCTCATGGTCTCTTCCTCAATCCCACAGACTTCAAACCCCAATTTATTAATGGGCCCAGATATGAAAATTCTTTGTGAACTTGGGTCTCAGTTGCCCATTAGTTAAAGCACAGTGTCTGCAGTGACCAGAATGCTCACGCCCACCTTAAAGACCATCTAATGGCAATAAGAATGCATATCTTCCTTTCAGATATATGGATAAAGAAACTCTGAAAGAATAACCTCTGTGTGTCAGGAACTGACTAGATAGAGCACAGAAGTGGGTTGATCTTACAGTGATGTGAGTTATCTACAGAATTTAATTAAAGCAATTTTCCCCCTACTCTAAAAACTCTTAATGAGACTAAATAACATGGTGCACTGCAGAGTAGTGATGGATCCCTTTCTCTGTTCTTGGAGAGTTCTTAGAATGTTGACACTAATCGAGACTGTGTTTACCTTCCTGTCTTTAATTTCATACTTCCTACCTCCCGTCAGCCACAAAAGAACCTGAATCCCTCATGTTGCCTCTTCTCAGCTGCCAAGGAAGGAGCCCTCCTGAGCTGGTAGGAAGTTATGATCACTCCTGCAAGAATAAAGATGAGCTGCTGCCAGGGAGACCTACTCACCTCAGTTTGCTCAAGACTTTCCCCAATGTCAGCACTGAAAGTGTCATCTCCATGGCAACCTCTCAGTCTCAGGCAAACAGGAGCAATGGGTCAGCCTAGCTGCCACCAGCCTGGCTGCACTCTCAGAGCACAAGGGACTTCAAATCTTGAAAAACTAAATAACATCCAAATAATTAAAATCACTTCAAACAACACATGTCTAATGATTATCATACACTGAGTAGGCTTCTCCATCTATTCACCTAGACTCTCTTCACCTGTCACCACAATTTTATTTCAACTCCATTTTATGGAAGGGAAAGTTAAATAACTTGCCCAGATCATCAGCTAAGATGTAGAAGAGCTGGGACTCAAAAGTCAGGGAGGTAGGCTACAGAATAGAATCAAGCCACTTCTATACGCCCTCTCACCTGGTGTGTTTCCTCAAATGCTGAGCCTCCTTGGCTCATTTTCCCTCTGCTGCTTATGTCCTTGTTCTGATTCACTCATATATTTTTCTTTCACTTCTACTCCTTGCTCATTCATTCAATAGACATTTCTGGGGTGTTTGCTATGTACCTCCAAGAGCTTGAAGTCAAGAGTGGTACCAGACATGTAAACAGTACAATGTAAGAGTTCCCAACCCTTCTTCATCCACAGTGTTTTTAGCAAAATATTGCGCTAATGATAATGGTAATCAATACCCAGTGATGTAATTTATTAGTTTGGTTTGAAAAACTTAATAACAGTGGTTCCTGATATTGGTTTCTGTGTTTCCTTCAAAAATGAAAAGACCCAGTGGCCTTTAATTCCCCATAGCCTTCTGGGTACCATGGAACACAGTTTGGGAACTGTGAGCCTAGTGGCGAAGTGCTCAGTGAGTGGCAACAGTTGCTTGGGTTACCCTTGTGGCCTTTTCTCCACAGTGTGAGCTGTGAGCTTAGGCACGTGATGAGGCTGCCCTGAACTTTGCCTTTCCTCACTGGCATCTCATAAAGCTGTGACGGGAATTTAATGAGTGTATGTAAAGCCTCCTAATAAAATTCTAGCATTTGGTCACTAGAATGTAAATTCTCTAACATTTGTATCTGGAAATTTGGATCTGTTTTGTTTACTGTTTTATCACCAGTGACTTTTTCTTTTTTCTTTTCTTAGCCTTTTTTTTCCTCTATTTTAAGTAAACCACAAAAAGGGAAGTCCTGAATCTAATGTAATTAAAAGAGGGACACCATAAAGGAAGCAGATTTCTACATGTAAAAAGCAGGAACAACACTGAAAGCTTGTGCCCTCAAAATTCATGTATTGAAGCCTAGACTTCAGTGTGATGGTATCTTAGGTGGGAGTTTTGAGAGATGATTAGGTCAGGACAGTACAGCATCAATCAATAGTATTAGCATCCCCACCCTTTCTGTCATTAGAGGAGATAGCAAAAAAAAAAAGTTTATGAACCAGAAAGTGAGTCCTCACCAAACACTGAATCTTCCAGTATATCATCATGGATTTCTCATTTTCTAGACTTGTGAGAAATAAATATCTGTTGTTTAGAATAATCAAGAAATAAGTATCTGTTGTTTAGAAATCTGGTATTCTGCTATTGTAGCCCAAAAGGACTAAGAGTAAGAACTTCATCCACCTCTCAGGTGGAAACCTTATCATCTTTGTGGAACTGAGAGAAGCCCTTAGTCCTTTCACTGGTGCTCCTGATACAGTATGTCATACTTCGAAAATACGTTTTTTTCCCTGGGCCTCTCTCTGGGTTTTTACAGTGGCTCCCTCCTGTGCCATCTTAGAGTTTCATCAGACTCTTAGTCCAGACAACATGCAGGCAGGGAGGAGACAGGTCCTCCAGCAGCTCCATTTCCTGTGGCAGACTTAATACAGCCATCATCCTCAAAGGGTCAGGCATTCCTCTGTTCCTTAGCATGTTGTACTACAGTATTATCTTCCACAACTTTTATTACCCAGAAAACCCTTTCAGATGAAGTTCATATAGCACTAGCAACCCTGCTTCTCTCCAGATGATAGACATTTTTGCATTCTAACTGCCTTGTCCTTTTTTGGCTCATTTGAGTGTATAAGTCAATGATGCTTGGCATGTTCACAAAACCTTCACCACTCTTTCTAGAGCATTTTATCAACCCAAAAAGAAACCCCATATCATTAGCACTCATTTCCCATTGTCTCCTTCCCCCAGTCCCTGACCACCATTAATCAATCTAGGTTCTGATCCTATACATTTGCCTACTATAGACATTTTAAGGAACTCATATTATATGTGGTCTTTTGTGGCTGACTTTTTTCAGTTAGCTTAAGATTTTTAACGTTCACCATTATTGTGGTATGTACTAGTACTTTATTCCTTTTTATTGCTGAATAATATTTGTTGATATGAATATACTACATTGTATTTGTCTATTCATTAATTAGGATTGTTTCTATTTTTTCTCTATTTTTGAATAAACTTTAACATTTATGATCAGTTTTTCTGAGGCCATATAATTTCAAGTCTCATTCATATTTCATTTTCATATTTCAATGCAATACCAAGAGTAGAATTACTGTCATTATAATTCTAACATCTTATGGAACAGTCCAACTATTTTCCAAAGTGGTTGCACCATTTTGTAACCCCACCAAAAGTATATGAAGACTACAAATTCTTCACATCCCTGCCAAAACTTGCCATTATTGTTTGTTTTGTTTTCAAATTGTATCACCCTACTGAGTATGAAACTGGTGTTTCATTGTGGCTTTGTTTCATGTTCCAGGTAGCAAATGATATTGAGCATCTTTTCATGAGTTTATTGATCATTTCTCTGGGAAAATGCTAATTTAAATCTCTTGCTCTTTTAAAATTGAATGTTAGTCTTTCTATGGTTGAATTATAACAGTTCTTTATGTAGTCTGGAAGCAATATATCAGATATATAATATATACATAAACATTTTCTCCCATTGTGTGGATGGAGTTTTTATTTTGTTGATGATGCCCTTTGAAGTACAAAATATTTTCATTTTTACTAATTCCAATTCATCTATTTTTTTTTTCTTTCATGTACTTTTGGAGTCAAATCTAAAAACCATTACCTAATCCAAGATTTATTTCTATGTGTTCTCCTATGAGTTTTATAGCTTTAGTTTTTGTATTTATATCTTTAATTCATCTTTGTGTAAAGTATAAGGTATAGATCTAATTTTATTCTTACTATGTGCTTGTTGTTAACCAACCATTTTAGGTACTTTGCCACTTGCTGAAAGATTTATTTCTCTAATAGAACTGTCTTGTCACTCTTGTTGAAAAATCACTTGACCATAATTACTAAAATTTATTTCTATACACCCAATTCTAGCCCATTGACCTATATGTCTACCTTTATGCCTATGCCAATGCCACACTAGTTTGATTATGTAATGTTGTAGGAAGTTTTGAAATTCAGAAGTACTAGTCCTTCTGTTACTGGGGTAGGGGACTATCCCTTTTTAATTTTTGTCACTGTGGGTTCTCCTGCCTGCACTCAAGCAGTTCCCAGAGATCAAACCTTAGAAATAAGGGTAAACATAGGGTAAACATAGAGGTATATTTACAATATGAGGAAAAACAAACAAACAGTTTAATAATCCACACCTGCACAAGTATTTCAAACAGAAAGGAAACCCACTTTCACTCTTCAGGGAGATGCATGGGGTTTACCTAAGTCCTACTGTACCTCAGTCTGAAATCATGAAGTTATGTACTTATCTTTTGGTCTCCCATCACTCCAATAAGCATCAGATGATTCCCCCAACACCAGGTTCAGCTCGGGTCTATCCAGGTTGCACAGTGGCCCAACACTTCCTCAAGGTTCCCTCTCCTTCATCATCACACAGCTCCTGACCCTTTGGCCCGATGCTGGGAGAGCCCCAGAATACTCCACTTCTGGATCCTTTCCACCAGGTGCCAAAACCTCTGAGATCTCCAAATTTGCCTCCTGTCTCTATCCCAAAAGTTGTGTCCCAGTCTCTGCTCTGTCTTTTTCTATCCTCTCTCCCCCTCCTCCAAACCATAAACCCAATTTCCCTCTACACACCCTCTTGGTGCTTTATTTTCTCTTCCACACTTGGAATTTTCAACAAAGTAAAAGTACCCTTATCCTGTTTAGGCTTCTGTGTTTTCCAGACACAGCTAATGGCAATTCCCAAACTTCATGAACAAATACACTGCCCATGTTGGGAACAAATGCATTGCCCATGTTGGAGTCATCCTTCACTTCAACTTTCTTCTTTTTCAATACTGTTTGACTATTTTTGGTCCTTTGTATTTCCATATGAATTTTCAGGTCAACCTTTAAAATCCTGCAAAGCCGGGCATGGTGGCTCGTGCCTGTAAGCTTCAGCCTATGAAGCGGCTGGGGCTTAGGGATCGCGGTTCGAGTCCTGCCTGGGGCCCATAGCGAGACCTAGTTCCAAAAAAATAGCTGGGCGTGGTGGCACATGCCTGTAATCCCAGCTACCTGGGAAGCTGAGGCTGGAGATTGCTTGAGTCTGTGGTACCCTGGGCAACAAAAGCCTGCAGTTCCATGGGCAAAAATAGCGAGACCTAGTCTCAAAAAAAAAAATAAATAAATAAATAAAATAAAATCCTGCAAAAAAAATGGCAGTTCATATTTGAAAAAAAATTTAACTGATAAATTTGGATAGCTTTGTCATCCTAAAATTAAATCTTGCAATGAAATGTCTTTCAATTTAACTAGGTCTTCTATAAAGCTCTTTTTTTCTTTTTTCTCGAGACCAGGTCTTGCTATGTTGCCCAGAGTAATCTCAAAGCCACGAACGCAAGCACTCCCCAGCCTTTGCCTCCCAGCGCTTGGATTACAGGCGTGCACCACCACACCTGGCTTTTCTGTAATTCTTTTGACAATGTTTTTATTTTATAGTTTTCCACATTCACATCTTGCACTTCCCTCATTAAATGAATTCCTAAATGTTTTATTATTTTGATTCTATTATAAATGGAATTGTTTTATTAATTTCATTTTCAATTAATCATTGTTAATATATGGAATTATAATTGATTTTTATAAACAAAAATTTTTGTTTCCCACTGAACTTGTATCTTGATGAACTCATTTATTAATGCTAGCAGATTTTGTGTTTGTATGTGAATTCTTTAGGAGTTTCTAGGATGAGATCATGTCATCTGTGATTTAAAAAGTGACGTTTAAGTGTTTAATCTGCCAGTCAAACATCCTGGCTTCATGAGAATGGAGTAAATCTTGCCTATGAGCAATAAGACACCCATCTTCTGATGAAGGATAAAAGGAAGATTTCCATCTTAGGATACTTGCTGGAATGTTTGATTAAGCATCTATTTTTGAACAGAGAATTTTTTGCCCTAGGGAACATTAGGCAATGTTTGAAGACACTTTTGTTTTCACAATTCTATTGGGTGGGGGAGAATTGACACAAGCATCTGCTACATAGAAGCCAGTGATGCTGCTAAACATTCTCTAATACACAGAGCAACCTCCTTTCTCTCTCTTCCAATATAGAATTATCTGGCACCAAATATCAATAGGGTTGAATTAAACTCTATATTAAAGGAATATCCTCCAAAAATGCCCTATTTAAGCTTCATGGGTGCCTGAACTACTCTTCTTAAATCTGTAGGATTCTGAGGAATTCTGGAGTGCAGTTCAGGGAATGACTTCTCAGGATAATGGAAGTGGAGACAATGTCCTAAGCCCTGGGTCAGAAAGTCAATGAACAATTGAACCAAGTAACACATTATTGTCAACAAAGCAGAAAATGGATCCCAGGACAGTGGCCATGTGTGATCATTATTATGGCAGCAACAGAGGATATTAGGTTTCGTGGAGCTTGATGTCTACTCAATAGGTATGTGGGGGGCGGGGGATTATGCAATATTGGACAAAGGGACTTGACAGGGACCTGTGCAGGTTTCATGGTCCTGAAACTAGGGTATCTTTAGCTCTTGGGCAGATCTGCTTCAGAGTGGAAGTGGTAGAAGATGCAATAGGACACCTGTAAGTTGCTTCATCCATCCTGCTTTTCTGAAGAACACTTTGGCTAATTTGCATTAAGGAAACTATAAGCAGTAATGTGATAGCATTTCCTTAATCATATACTTTTTTTAACTTTTTCTTTAGTTAAAAACAATCTAACATTCTGCTTTTGATTTGAAGATTGAAGTTGCCAGTTGCAGAGAGGCAAACAACAGGTCTAGACACTTGAAAACAGTGTGTTAAGTGGTAATCAAGATAATAAATGGCTTTGATAATCTGTATTTCCAAATGTTGTGTGATGGATTTAGTACTTAAGAAGTAAACTATGCAGATACAAAGAAGGTAGATAACCCATATCTCAATGAAAGCAGTGAAATGTTTGGGGGTGGGAGGGTGGTTTATAGTTATTATTTCACATCTATGTAGCACTTTGTGTCTGTTGAATGTTTTCTGACTTTTAATTATTTCTTCCAATGGTCTAGTTTCTTCCAGTGAGGTCAGTTCTAATAGGCATTTCTAAGATGGGGAGAAAGAGGGAGAGTTTATCAAAAATGAAGATAGGGCAGGAAAAAAGGGAATGCCATAGGAGGATACACACAACAAAACAAAACAAAACAAAACAACAACAACAACAAAAAAAAAAAACAGGAAAAATGGCATAATCCAGAGGAAAACATGACTGAAATTTCTCAGTAGCAGAGAGAAGGGATGCTTTCAGAGTTTGAGAAAATGTCAAATCAATAAAAAGACAATTACTTGTCTCGCTTATAAAAAAAAAAAAGCAACCAGATAAAGGAGAGGTCATATTTTTCCAAATAATGAAATGGATTTGGCCAATTTATTAATAAAGCACTCCCATGAGAGAGTAAAGTCCTTCCTTTATTTCAGGGAGAAAAGTCAGGCCTTCTGGGTGTAAATTGCCTCTGACTCATGCAGGGTGAAGGGAAGGTGGACAGCACAGAGCTGAGCCTGAGAATGCTATATTGTCTCACTGACCAGTCAGGTCCAGGAAGATTCCTACAAACTGCTGAACTTCATAGTTCATTCTGACTGAAGTCCCAACATAACAGTTATTCAGGTCTAGATAATAACAACAGCTGGCACTTAAAGTTCAGTAAGTACAACACCCTACTCCAAACAATCACAGCCATTAACTCATTTATTTATTTATTTTTCTTTTTTCTGAGACTAGGTCTCACTATTTTTTTCCGTGGGACCGCAGGCTCTCATTGCCTGGGGTACCGCGAACTCAAGCAATCCCCAGCCTCAGCTTCCCAGGTAGCTGGGATTACAGGCGCGTACCACCACGCCCAGCTATTTTCTTGGAACTAGGTCTTGCTATGGGCCCCAGGCAGGACTCAAACCATGATCCCTAGTTCCGGCCGCTTCATACAGAACCACCATGCCCCACCCATTAACTCATTTAATCCTCACATTGTCCTGTGAGTAACTCATTTGATAGATGACAAAACTGAGGGTTACACAAAAGGGACCAGGTTGCACCACTAGCAGAGTGTAGATTTGAACCCCACAAAGCCTGGCTTCAGTGCCTGTGCTAATGAAGCTGTGATCCCAACATGGGCAGTGTATTTGTTCATAAAATTTAGGCATAGTTGCCATTAGCTGTGTCTGAAAATCACAGAGGTAAAAAATGGCCTAAACCACATTAAGGGCACTCCCTTATTTTACTTTGTTGCAAATTCTGGGTGGGGAAAAGAAAATGAAGCAAGAGGGTGGGTGGAGGGAAATTGGAGCTCTAGTTTGGAAGAGGGGGAGAGAGGATGAAAAGAAAGGAGCAGCAACTAGGACACAACTTTTGGGGAAGAGAGCCAGAAGGAGAGTGTAGGCAAGTTTGAAGATCTCAGAGGTTTTGGCACCTGGAGGAAAAGGACCCAGAAGCGGAGTCTTCTGGGGCTCTCCCAGCATCGAGCCAAAGGGTCAGGAGCTGTGTGAAGATGGAGAGGTGACCTTGAGGAAGTGTTGGGCCACTGTGCAACCTGGATAGACCTGAACTGAACCTGGTGTTGGGGGAATCACCTGATGCTGATTGGAGTGACTGAGGACCAAAAGACAAGGACATAGCTTGGCGATTTCAGACTGAGGTACACTAGGACTGAGGCAAACCCCATGCATCTCCCCAAGGAGCAGAAGTGGGGTTCCTTTCTGTTTGGGATACTTGTGCAGGTGTAGACCATTAGACTCTGTTTGTTTTCCTTCCCCCCTTTTCTGTAAATAAACCTCCATGTTTACCCTTATTTCTAAGATTTGATCTTTGGGCAACTGCTTGCACACAGGCAGGAGAACCCTCAGTTACAAAAATTAAAAAGAGGTTAGTACCTTACCCTGGTAACACTTATTCTCTTGTCTGTAATGTCTTGTTAAAAGCCTTTTAAGTGCTTTCTTATTTTGTTATTTATGAATAAATTACCAATGAGCATCTCAATATTTTAAAAGTATTGGAAAAATGCTCAATGAGTCAGGCTTGGTAGTGCATGTAAGTGGCAGCCTAGGAAGCCGTGACCCGGGCCAGGGATCACGGTTTGAGTCCCAC